>JANKKB010028282.1:0-13999 GCA_026225775.1 Bursera palmeri | reverse complement strand
GTGGTGGCGGCGACGGCAGTAGGGATATTTTAGTCATTGTAATATTTTTTGTATAATTGTTACTGTTTTTTTAACGTCTGTTAAGGATTTGGGGGGTTAATGTTAGTTTAATATAAGTTTGGGGTTACTTGTTTTTGAGTAATCTAACTAGGGGTCAGAGTCATTTCCCCCATATTTAAAACCTTAAAAATTATGACTTCTCATTGTAAAAATTATTAAATCATCTAAAAAATTATTTTAAATTAATTATTTCATTGAATTCTATGCGTTTCTTGATGAAAAAAATATAATTTTTGAGATGATTTAACAATTTAATAATAAAAATATATAATTTTTAATGTCTTAACATATATCGGTAAGGTATATATTAAGACTACCAAATAATATTTATATTAGAGAATACGTTAATAAATTCTATAAATAAACTATGATTATATTCACATCTAAATTTTGGTAATATCAACTGAGTGATACCCATAGTCATTGTATATACAATATTTCCATCAAATTTGATCAGAACCAAGCTATAGAACATTGCATTAAATTTTGAATTTGAGTGAACAACCCACTCTTAACTACAATCATAAATGCATATTGGGTCATCAATTCAATTCCTTTAATCTTATCTTCAACATTAAATAAACCAAACTATTTGGTCGCAGATTAAATGCCCAGGGACATACAAGGATGATAGCACTTATGTTAATAAAATATTAATTGTTTTGATGGATGCTGCTGAGGCTCTTTGGCTTTCCCGTAATTAATAAATACATTAAGATTCAAGATATCTCTTCGAATGTATATACAGCCATTGTGGGCTCTCTAACCTCATTCATTTTGCACAGCAGTTCAAACGAAATGACAGCTTAAACTTGTAAAATGACTTTTCAAGCATGCTGGCAAGATTCTCTAGTTGAGTATGTAAATTATTGGAGGACAACCAATATAGAATCCAAAAACTAAGAATTATATTTTTCAAATCTGATAATTAATCCCTTGATTAGCTGCTCAAATCAAGGTCTAAATTAAATTAAATTAAAAAAAGGGCGATTAAAATTGCTTGCTAGAAAGGCAGCTTTAGAGGCTATTTTGCTTGTGTTGGTTTATGTCAGAAAGTATTGTTCATGGAAAGTGATTTGTGCTTGGTTGGACTGTCACCCTTCTTGTTTGGTCCAAAGAGAATCCGAAGTGTTTGTTCAAGATTCATAGAAATCAGACATTTCCTGATGAAAAGATATGTGAAGAAAATGATATATCTCTGGATATATAGAATCAGATTCATTAATCTAAAAAAGAGAGAGGGAGAGAGAGAGAAAAAAAAAAGTGAATGAAAACCCTTTAACACAAAAGACTTGGATTGGGGATATTCATACATAGAATAATTGATAATTGAAACTTGTTTATTAGTTTAAAAATGGTTCATCCTTATCCAACAGTTTAAAAAGGTTCCAATAATTCATAGTGAGGTGGGTTTTTTTTTTTTTTTTTTTTTTGTGTGNTTTTTTTTTTTTTTTTTTTTTTCTGAGACCGGAGGGAGAGGGAGGGATCTCTCACTTTTCAAGAAATTTTTGAAGTTTTGGGATGGAATGGAATATCAAAGTAAAAAAGCACTGTAACAGATTCTCAAAGAGTTCTAAAAGTGAAGACAAGACAAATACCACATGACACAATAACCTGTCATAATATATATGCAATGCATGCCTTTTGCCTACAAGGCTAGCTACAATTACAAAAAGGCCGATCATCATGATAATTAAACTGTAAAAAGCTAGCAACAGTCAGTCAGAGAGGAACCAGTATCCATACATTTTACAGTCTAGGAGGGTATGAGAAATAGACAACTAAGAAGGCAAAGTGACCAGAAATCCAGTAGCTGCAATCTGTAGATTTTGTGCTTGTTTTGACGAGAGAAAAGTGGAAAAGAAGTAGTTCATTCAAACATGCGCATACAACACTCCAGCCAAAAAAGCTGACCAAACCCAGATTATTTTTCTTTTTTGCATACTTTGATTTGTCAGAATTTAAAGAAGTGAAAGCATGGCACATAAGCCAAGGACAACATCTTTTTAACAACTTTTATCAATAAGCAAACTGTACAGAAAGAGAGAGAGAGAGAGGTGGGACTTTTTTATTAAAAAAAAAAAAAAAAGACTTTTGACATGATGAAAGGGCTCTAGATTTTTAGGCTACGTACACCTCTAGTTGCTGTTACTTTTATAATTTCTTAACCTGGTTTGGGGCTGGGTACTTTCTTTTATTCTTCTGCTTAGAATTCAAGTTTGTTCACCTTTTCCACATTACAATGTCTGTGATATTTGCAGAAAACGCAAGGAAACGATAGCGAGAGAAGGGAGAGACAGCCCCATTTAATGCTAAAAGTTCGTGAGGCCTTTGTTTTGTCTATTAAAATGCAACTCCCGGAATTGACGCCGAACTTTAGTTGGGCTAGCTTCAATTCCTTTCTGTTGCATTGGCAAGCAATTTGGACTTTGATTATTAACTCTTCTTCACATTTCATACCAAAAACATACATACTCTTACTCCTCTACCGCCACCACCACCTAGGACCTAGCTAGCTTTCACATTCATTCATTGTTTTCTATCAATCTTCAATCCCTCAATTTTTTACTTTTTATTTTTACATTTTTTTTCTCTTTTTCTTGTTTTATTAGGTTTCTTATATTAATTTTTGTCCAGATTCATGAGATGGATTCCATTTCCTCTTTTCTGTACCCTTTGTTTTGTGGGTGTTTTGGTTTATTCACACATTTATTATATTACTAATAGTGTCAACAAAAGTGTTTGATTTTAATGTCCAAGAAAATGGGGAAATTGTGAGAAATGACCCAAAATTAGGGGGTCGTATGAAAAATAATCAATCCTCAAGTTTTTTTATTTGTCTAATCGAATTCAGCTCAATGACCATTATACCTTTCAACTCTCTTGCACCGCTGAATATCTACGGTTCGACTGTCATCTTCACTGAAGGTCTAGTGACAATCTAGTGATGGTTCAATCCAAAACTCGGTAAGAAAATTACAGAACTCTGAAATCAAACTCACACGAAGAACTCCAAATCAGAGATAACTCCAAGAATACAGAATTCCATATCAAATAAAACTCCAAAAAGTACAAAACTCTAAGAAATACATAACTCCAAATCAAACCCTAGTAAGAAGATTCTCTCTCCAATCACCTTCTCAACTTTCATTTTTTTTTAATATAGAAATCACAAACTCGCTAGACTGTAGTTTTATTAACAATGGAATTTGAGTTGAATCATATAAAGAGTGTAGAAGAAAAAGATTTTTTTTCTTCAGGTCCTATGAGCAATATCCATCTACAATTGGAATGAATGTTAACGATGGAATAGAGATGATAACGGAGCAATGGAACAGAGAGATGGTGACTGAGTGATGAAATAGAGAGAGGATGAAGGCTTAAAAAATAGGTTACAGCCAATAGGATTCAAACCATTTACCACCTTTTACACCTTTGATAAGATTACCACTAGGCTACATCTCACTTTATGTACATTTTGTAAACAAAATTTATTTATTATATAAAAATATGTGAATAAAACCCGACCCGAACAAACCCGATTTGAATAGTTAAACATTAAACTTTGTTTAATCCAACCAACCCAACTCCAACCCGATGTAAACCCGACCAACCCAATCCATCGGGTTCATTTTTTTTAAAACCCGACTTCGGGTTTATTTTTCTTGACCTGATCGGGTTCGGGTTTTTTTCGGGTTGTGCCAAACCCGACCCGACCCGTTCCCAACCCTAACAAAGAGGACAGTCTAATATGAGAATGTATTTTCGTTATAAATCTAGAAATGAGTAAGCAAATCATATAATATCTCTAGTTTGGTTATTTTTCAAAAATCCTCCTTAATTCGGGTTATTTTAGTTAATTTCTCAAGAAAATAGAATTCTTCTTGAAAGGTAAAAAAAGAAAAGAAAAGAAAAATTAACAGCATTATATATATAATCATTCTCGTGTACATCGCTATACTAATTATGTATATCAGATTATTGTCATGATACGCGTGTAGAATCTAATACCAACGTATACTAAAATGTCCATCATCATGCATGTTTCATTTTTTGCTCATCATCATTAACGACAAGTTCTATTAGTCAATATAAGATTAATATATAAGAATAAAAAATCTACATATAACGGATATATTAACGTCTATTTCATATTTTACTATATGAATGTAGAATTTTTTCTTGTAAAGGAGGAAGTTCATGATAGACACATATAGGTGGCTAACATAGGTTGGTAGTTGGTTGGTTCTTTCTAGGGTAGCCGATGGGGCAGCTGGACATTGGTTTCGTAAGTTTCATAGAGTATGCGGTTTAGGCTATTGTTGATGGAGCGAAGTTCATCTTTTGACTTGCTCTCTCTAAAAAGAATTAAATTTGCCAAATTAGGTTTCAATCAATTTGATATTAATTGATGGCTTGGGATCTGGTGTGCTTCAATTTCAAACCTGGGAAGGTCAGCTTCATCTCCACGATGTATGCAAACTCGCTGTCTATTAGTAATTGCTTCATAATAAGTCAAACTGAATTACAGAAGGATAATGACACTGATATTTATAGATCAAACCGAGTTGATGAAATTAATCATTTACAATAATACTACCTATGTATATATGCATTCTCAATATGTATTGGAAATATTCTTATTCTTTTGTATTTTGTTTCTGAAAGACAAAGAAAAAAGCACAAGGAGCAAGAGATAGAAAGAAATTGTCTTTTTTTTTTTTTTCTTTTAAAATGATGATATTTTCTTAAAGAAAATGTAGTGATAGAAGTAATTAAAGGTATAAATCAAAAGCAAAGTCAAAGTTTTGTAAAGGAGGAAAAAAGTTTGAATTCTATGTTTGGATAATTTTGTAGTATAAAGTTTCGAGATAGTTATTATAGAGGGAGGTAAAAGAGTTAGGGACAACTTGAAAATAGAGATCTCCGAGAATTAGTAGAAATATTGAAATAAAAATATTTTACCTAAAATCTAATTTTGACATTGTGAATTACTTAATATGACGTTCGAATCAATAGTCTTACGTCTGAGTCAAGTAATTTTTCGATCACAATCATACTTTATTTAATGATAAACGTGTTGTTTCAATGAAGATTTCTTTCGTATAATTTTAAAGAAGTCCATAGATAAGTCCCACGCAACTTATCTAAAAAAGTAGAAAAACGAAAACGTAATAATTTCAAAAATTTTCCAAAATTATATATCAACATTGACATTCCATCTTCAATCCTACCACATCAAAACCATGAAAAATTTATCCAATTCACACCAGGGTGTGTATGTGGTTGTATGCTTTGAATTAGATGTGACAATTAACTTTATGTGTATCAATTTGTCTTTCTTGTTGATTACAAGTGGGAATTCACATGGAAGATGTAGACCGATTTTTATTATTGTCAAAATATAATTGAGTTGATAGCCTTCAAAATTGATAAGAAAGTGACTAGAGCATGCAACACGCCAAATGAAAATTCCTACATGCTTTTCCCATTTGAAAATGACTTCGCTTTTGTTACAGTACTCTTTTATTGGTGTTATGCCTTCCATGCCCCCTCCGCCATGGTTAAATTTTCGACAAGGTATGTATCATGTGTGTACATGCAACATGTTCCGTCGGCAACTGGTACAATGATCTTTGCTAAAACTTGTTCAGTAGAATATTAATAGTTTTGACGGATTTAATGTAAAACTACAACGATTTAACAAATTCAATAGCGTGTGCTATGGATTTGACCTTCTTGCATTCCTCCATGGAGCAGCAGAACATCATAAATGAGTTTGAACCAAAAATCTGCTGATTTGAAGGAGGTGCATTTGCTTGACTCCCTGACTCAACAATGAATAGGAAGTCTTTAACTCGGCTGCAACCATTCATTTCCAGAAGAGTCAGTCAATTCACAATGAAGACTTGAAGAGAGAGGCTAGCATCCTCTCACATATGCCCCTCTCACCAATAGGAGGCATCCACATCAGCATGTGTCCCGGTTATGCTAAATTATCATGATTTTTGTATTTATAATGAAAGTTGTAAGTATGTAATGTACGATATAGCATATAAAATGGCTAAAACTAATCAAGATAAATTGGACATGTTAGTCCTACAGCACAGCAGTTACAAGCGTCAATGAAATGAACACAAATTACAAAGATAACAAGTGTACATTAAGCTTCCAATTACCACAAGCACATATTTTTCTCGGTATCTTCAATTTTCAACGTTACTTCTGTGACAATTGTATCTTCACAGGTGCAGGAGATTTCTTAAGTCTTCTCATTTCACTCTCTTTTACCAATGATGCGCGTGTGCTTAAGCCAATTTCATTGCTTCACACTTTTTTTTTTTTCTTCAAAACTGATTTGATGCCTTATTGAACATCTTCCAAGTTATCAGCTAACCTGTTAAACAGACAAACATTGACTCGGTAGGTTCCTCCAGGTGTTTACTAAGTAATTACAATCGAAAACATGCACTTACTGTTCTACGTTGTCATTGTACAGATTCCATTATACTAACTTATAAAGTGGGCTAGCATTATTAGCACTGATAGATTGCAAACTATGATAAACACAAAGAATAGTCCCACTGGAAGTATACAGATACTCATGAGCAATGACACGTAGATAACTTGTATTAACAGTATCATCAAAAAGAAACAAGTCTGAAAACTTCACTTCATAGATTCAGAAAATGACCACTAACTCAAAAACTTACAAGAGTAACATTGAGATGTACATAACTTCACTTACATTACGGTCAAAGTTTTGACACTATTTTATAGCCATTCATTTTTTCTAATCTAATGGTGGAAAGAGTTGCTTACATGGCATTGAAAAAACTAACTTTAAACTTCCTTTTTCGACCCGTAGATTATAAAGAAATGTTTAAAATTAAGTTACAATAACCTGACTAAGGCTATTGTAACCTAATTTTTTTCTCGATTACAATCCAATAATCAAAAAAAAAAACTGAAAAGTAGTTATTATTGATGTCAACTCAATAACTTTCTAACAATTAGATTATAATGGATCAATGGTTAACTTTACAACACATGACCACAAACTCAAACTCGCAAGATCAATGACTTATAATAATTTCATTATATACAAGATTATTAATTCCTTTGTTAGATACAAAAATGAACAAAATTGATCTCATTCATGTGATGAGAAAAAACCTCAAGATATACAAATTACATAGTATTATAAATATGAGCAAGACTCAGGTCTTGATGCATATTGCATCAAACTCTAATGTGTGTTGAAATGCATCCCTACGTGCATCAGGTCTCATATACATAAGCAAGACTATAGACTACAATTTCAAATTGGCGAATAATGGTGAACAGGTTTTCTTCATTTTTGTCCTTGGGAAACAGGATTTCTGAGACTGAAATGCAACTGAACAGGACCTAAATAGACTAGGGTAACAACGCACAGAACTTCATCTGAATAATTTTTTTCTAATAAGCATAACAGATAAGAGAATTTATCATAAAAAATTTTCTTCTATGCCACTACTATAGTCAAATTAACAATCATGCAACCGCTTCTCAAGGACGTAATTCTTTTCATTTTGCTATCGGTCACAAGATTTCCTCTGATCAAACAAGTTCTTCCTGGTGGATCAAAACTTGCTTTAAGACTAATGATGTAGCTTGAAAATATTGGGGTTTATGAAATAGATAAATTCAAAGGCAATATAGAAGAATAAACTCAGTGGCAATAAGCATCCCTAAATGGATATCGACAAACTAGCAAATGTTACTTGAGATATTCAATCCCGGAACCTTTCCAATCAAATATGCCTAACTGCATTATTTATAATACCGAATATCAAGGTAAAATTTAGACTGAGAGCATGCTTTAACAGCATGCTCAAGCCATATATCTTGTACTTATTACTATACTATTTCCTTGCATTCAGGCCCACAGGAGGATAATAGCATTCAGTAAATAAGAGTGAAAGCAACAATAACAGAAAAAACTAGTAAACTAACATGAGATGTTGATGAATAACAACTTCTAAAATGTCAATCATTTCATTTAAAATATGTTAGAGAGGATATCTATATTTCAGCATAAATGCAATTACAAGAAGTAGACATGTTTTAAATCTGACTATAATTAAGTAGCTGCAAATGGTTATATGCCACACTAGGTTAAGACCAAGAAGGGGAAATTACCTTCTACTCGATAATGTATCAGTGTATCAATTTGGCTGAAGGACAACATGCTGCAAAAATAAATTCCAGAGGAGGTTAGATCTCTTAGCATAAATATGCTTAGTGATTAACAAGATAAAATCATTTAGAAGGGAAAAAAAGGATAGTTGATCCTGCAATAGATAAAATGAATTTGAAGAAAAGGAGGAAGAATAAACAACATCAGATTGGTAGCATATATTACAATGCCTTTTCCACACTCTTTTAAGTTTTTACCTTGATCTGTGTCCTATTATAGGTATAAGTGATGTGAACCAATCCATCACTAGCCTGGATAACAGCTGGATAGGAGAACTCCATTGCTGAATTGTCCTCCAATGTCAGAGCATCATGCCATGAATCACCATCGTCAGTGGACAGGGCAACTTTAAGCACACCCCTGGAGACTGTATTATATGCAAGTAAGACACGTCCATCTCTCAGCTTAACCCCATCAATGCCTGGTAAGTTAAAAATAAAAATCATAGATATAAGCCAGTAGCATATTGGCAGGTAAGAAGATATATACCTTCAAATAGGGAATTCTTTTTCTTTTCAAGTAATGAAAATATTATCATTTAGAATATCGTAGAGTTCCAAGTTTCCAAGGTCAGGTGAAGTACGGTATAGAATCTTTTACTAAATCATATATAGTTGGGAAAAAAATGGCTTCTTTTATCACCAATCTTACAAACAGTTAAGATAATATTAATTTCTGTCAGATCTCAATATACCCACTTTATGTAATGCAAAAAACAAAATTTGACCATCAACCTGAATTAGGGTTGGGCAGGTCAGTAGCTTTTGCATAACTCCAGGTCTGGCCGCCATCAAGGGATTCTGACATGCAAACTCTATCAATGCCATCAAAAGGTCGCATTAAAACACGCAGGCACCCCTTTGCAGTCTGGAAAGGAAATGGTTGAATCACACTGAGAGATTGATTTTGAATGTAAATTGGGCCATACTTTCTCCATGACCTGCCAGAATCTACTGTGACCTGTTGCATGAGAATCATAAATCATGATATCTCCCTATTAAAACTTTATTAGATTTCAACAGCTCATGTAGTTTTGTCATTACAACCTCCATCCATGAGCCCCAGGAATTCCAACTTTCAACAGAGGATCCACAGAGCAAGTGCCCATTTTTTAGCAAGATAGGCTGCAGAAGAGTTATCAGCAGATTTGATAAGGGCACCTTAACGCTAAACATAAACTTTTAGACCTCCAAATATAAAGAAACATATATGATAAATCCTAAACTGTACCTTGTTCTTTGATGGCCCCAATATGCCAGGTGGAAGTTGTTCCCTTTCTGACCAAGTAACACCGTTATCATGTGACCGTTTCATGCAGCCACTCCATCTAGATTTCATTAAGACACCAGCAAGCAATGGAAAAGAAGAAGTGTCAGTAGTTACAGTTAAGTTTCATATTTCTGAATGGTCAAAGAGATAAAACACTATAAAAATATAAAGTTCTATTTCAAAGCAAAAGTAATCAAGAGATCTGAAAAAGTTCAACCTTATTCATCGCTGGTCTTCCTACTTTTTCAAAAGATGGGAAGGTAATATAAGCCCCAAAAAGAAGAAGAAACTTATCGTACAAAATTTTAAATTATGTTATAAACAGGAATGTTAAACAATTTATTGCAAGTTAATCAAAAACAGCCTCCCTATAATCATTCATTTCAAATTGTTTAGTGATTTTTCCAAAATTTCAAGGATATGAACCCACAACTATATCCACAAAGTGGATATAATCAGAAACCCGTGCTTTGGAATAACATGACTATGTTATTCCAAAGCTGATTCTAAGTACATAACCATAACTCTGAAACCATGAAGAGAAATCTAATCACTAGAATAATCACAGGTAATCATTGCAATTACTAGAAATTTTATCAAGTCATTGATTTGTAGTCCAACTGTCAATTTCAGTTGAATCATAATATTCCAAAGTAGGCATGACAAAGCTGGCTTCTGCTCCATTATAAGTTCTGTAATTACAAGAACTATCTTTTGTAACATGAAAACAGCACACGTAAACATGTGCAAGTTAACAATAGCTTAATGTCAAACTTTTAACATTTCACATTAAAAAAAAATCCATAATTTTACTAGCCATGTACTAAAGTATCCCGTCAAAACCACAAGGATTCTCCAGTCAATTGTCAGCTTATCAAAAATTCGAAATTTCATCACAATAATTTGAGAGAAGTCACATCATACTTCTTTAAGGATATGCGAGACATTTACAAGGAGAAGTAATTAAATTAAAATGAACCCTCAAATAGACTTTAGTCCAAGAGGAATTTGAAATTAAAAAGAAAAAGGAAAAAAAAAAAGAGCCAATCAAATACAATTACAAACCCCTTGTATTAGTTTATACAGCCTTACAATGGACTTTTGTCGCTTATATGATTTCCCACCCAGATTCTCATTGAAGATTTCTTTCTTAAGCTTCAGTAGAAGACAAGCTACTACATATACCTCTCAAAGCCTATGGCATATGTCCAAGGTGCATTACAGTACGGCACTATGCTTCCAAGTATAATCAATCAGATGAGTAAGCACAGTATCAACCTTTTCAAAACCCTGCTTTCTATAATAAATGTCCAATATATCTAGGTTCATGAAGAAAGCACATCTTGACCAAATGATGGACAAGCAAAAAGCATGAGGCAGTCAACAAGTTGA
This sequence comes from Bursera palmeri, assembly GCA_026225775.1. Taxonomy (NCBI): domain Eukaryota; kingdom Viridiplantae; phylum Streptophyta; class Magnoliopsida; order Sapindales; family Burseraceae; genus Bursera; species Bursera palmeri. Next base: position 3,036 of record JANKKB010028282.1, on the reverse strand, counting down.
CCCAAGGTAGTAATGAAAGTAATAATGCAGACATAGAAAAGAAAAATAAAAACCAAATCAAGGGTAACCCTGACGTAAGTTTTCTAACAATATCAAATCATAAACACAATGTGAAAGTGTAATCTTTAGTAAATGCAAACTCGATGAGCTGAAACTCTTCAATTTTTACAAGCATGAAACATATTCAATCTGGCAGGATAACAATTGAACATACAAAGCTAAATAGATTTTTCCACTAGCCAGGGAAAAATAGGCTCATTGCCAATCATATTTTCTCTCTTTTTAGTTCTTTAACAGCAAAACCAAGGATTCATATTCTGCCTCGAAAAGATATCGTGTGGCATCAATTGTTATCCAGAAGCAAAATGTAAAACGTCATTCCAATAATTTTGTATCACTAACGGCACGTCTATATTTGATTAATGGATATTCTTTCTTTAGTTGCTTATGTATGTTGCAATTAAATAGTACAAGAACATATGTAAAGTTGGCCAAAAAGATGCAAAAGTAAAGAATATTCTCAAGAAAAAATGGAAAAAGAAATTATAGGTAATGTTAGGCTTGACCATAATAATTTACTGACAACAATTATTTAGAAGACCAGAGTGGAATATTTACTTTTGAACCTCTTGTCCTATTTTATAAAACAGCAATAACTCATTTGAAGGAAGCTTGAACAGTACAGGGTTCCACATTGGAACATCAGGTTCTTCATCAACTACAACAGGTGGTTGCCAACAGCCATCCTGCCCAGCAAAATTTAGTCCTATGAGATAGATAGCCATATCAAAGTGCAAAGCTAGGAATACCAAAAAATTTAAGAATGAATTTGAGAATTGAGATGCATCTTAAGTGCCTTCTTACATTTAGACCATACTAAAGGAACACTACCACAATCATGAAGTCAAGGAGGAAGGAAGAAATGGGGAGAATCTTTTGAATTGGTAGATCAGTCCATGAATTTTTATAATCTAATTATGATATAATTTAATGTCACTACCATCCACTGGAAATATAGTTTGGTAGTAGGGAAAAGAAAATTTAACAAGAAGCATATGCCACATGGCAGTGGAGTTCATAGTCATCAGAAGAACAAAACTCTTAGCTCCAAAAAATAAATTGGCATAGAACCGAGTATGAAGGAAGATGTCAAATTGTTCACAAATTAGAGTAAATTTTAGACAGTGGATAAGTTATTACCTTGAACGTCTGCAACCAAATTTTAACATCAGGCGCTCCCTCCAATGAGCCACCAAAATAGGCAACCAAAAAATGACCTTTACCGACCTGCAGAAACAATATTTTACCAACAATCTAGTTAACTTTTGTTAGTTGAAGCAAAAATAGGAAGAACAAATACATAATCGTCATCAAATTGCATAACCTCAACAATGGTGGAGGCATGACAGCTATAGAAGGGAGCAGATTTTGCAGCAAATGTGAACTCTTCCACCAATGGTCCCTGAATGTAACAATCCTTCCTCATATTCAAACTCTCCCAAATTGAAGGTTCAGAATTGGTATATGTTGTAACCTTTCTGCACAGAGTTTTCACTTTTCAGCATAATTTCTGCAACTTGCATGGCATCAAAATTCACAGACAGACACACACTACCCGCAGTAACAATAGTAACAAACTGAATAGGGTAAGAATGTAGCATTTCTCATAAAAGCAATAAAGCACTAGCTGTGTTGTAATAGAACCCAACCCAAGCAGCAGAATTGTTCAAATTTTCATCTATACTAGTTATAATGGAAGAAAACAGTAATAGAGATGATATTTCTCTTTTCTTTTCTTGTTGTCTTTTTTTTTTTAAAAAAAAAAAAAAAAGATGAACCATAAAATGATTGGNAGAGATGATATTTCTCTTTTCTTTTCTTGTTGTCTTTTTTTTTTAAAAAAAAAAAAAAAAGATGAACCATAAAATGATTACTAAACAGAAAGCATCAATAAGCAACAAGTTGGGTGAATAAAAATCAAGGAAAGACAATGATAGGATACCTGATAAGGTGTAGATGGAAGTGATGAAGCAGGTGGTGGACATGCAAAGCTGCGGTAGAAGTGAAGATACTAGTGTGGTTAAAGACGGCTGTGCTTCCAATTCCAGAAAAAGGGTCATGCAAATCAGAAAGTGAAAACAGCAGCAACCACAAGAACAGAACCAAGACAACTGATTTCCACATATTAATGTACAAATAAAAGGGGTTTGGCTTATGTAAGCAACTTGTATAATAATAAGAGAATCTTCTAGCTAACACATAATGTGTGAGAAATAACATTAACTACTACAGTCAAGCTACTTGCCATGGCTTGACAGACAGTTGGCTTATTGGGTAGATAAATAAATTAATAAATAAACGGAGAGGTTTAAGGCTTTGACTACGGGAAGGGAACATGCAAGGAGAGTGGTCTGGTGTTGTGAGCACTGAGCACCCCCAGCTCACCTATATTATTAATCTAGATAATATAAGGATTATTCTCATATTTTAATCTAATTTTAAATAAAAAATATATTTACTATTTTAATTAATTATATCTTAATCTTATCAAATTTTTATTAATTAACATAATCTGATAACTTAAACTTTAACCGAGAGGAAAAAGTTATAAATTTCATATCAAGTAATTAATAATTATCTTTTTAATCTTAAAATCAAATAAAAATCAACTAAAAAAATTAAAGAATGTCTTACAAATAATTTTGTATAAAACTATCTAAAATAATTTATTTTATTTTATTTTATTTTTGAAGAGTTAAACTTGAAAGAAAATAAATTTTTGTAAGGATAAGATTATCGTTTTAAATTTTTTGTTAGAGTTAAATTAACATATTCTATTAGTTGATGAAAAATTAATAAAATTAGGAGTGTAATTGATTAAAATGATAGATATGTCTTTCATCCAAAATTAAGTCAAAATACGAGGGTAATCCTTAATATTATCCCATTATTAAACTATTAATAAAAATAAGAAATTCAGAATTATAATAATGAACCTTGAAAGTGAAATTGTCATTTAAATATATATATATATAT
>JANKKB010028280.1:0-13995 GCA_026225775.1 Bursera palmeri | reverse complement strand
ATAAAGTTTAATGTTCCATTTAGTGGTTTAAAATGTTTGACTAAGTTTTAAGAAAAATGTAAGTACATCATCAATTTAAAAAAATCAATAAGAAATTGTGAAAAGTATCATTTATTAAGTATTTTCAATAATTTCTTTATAGTACTATATACACAACTAATCTACATAATATAATCTATACAATCGAAAATGGTACAATTAATATTATAGAATAAATAATCACCTTATTATTTATTAAAAATATTTATCATTTGTATTTAATTAATAATATAATACCATAACAGATCGTATGATTGAGGTTATATGTGTAAAATTGAATGTAATATTATTCCGCTTATTAATAATAATGTGTCAATTCAGCGATGGGGTTTAAAAAATAATAATAATAATAAAGGTAAAAAGAGAGAGGGAGTTGGGTGAGGTTGGTTTATGAGTGCACGCATCATCCTGATTCCGGACGATATCGGCTTCACTCATTGGCACATAAAGCCCCCACCGTGCACCGTTGATTCTAGAGAATCACAAGACTATGAAGGCTAAAAAAGTAATTTCATTCATGCCCACTACACAAGCTCTGGCGTCGTTGTGGTAGAAGCTTGACTGACTCCGCCTGACTCAGGTAACAACAGCTACCTTCTTTATTTCAGTCCTAATGGGAATCTTATTACCTCATAAAAGAGAATTAATCATTCTCCTATTCCCATTAATCAATTTTAATTATTGACTAGAATCAAAATAAAAAAATGCTTTCATAATTTTGTATCAAAAGAAAAAAAAAAAACTTACAGTACTATGTTACGATAAAATCTCTTCCATCTTCATCTCTTTCTCATATTCATCATAATTTGTATCTTAAATACAGATATTTTTATTATAGATCTCAAATACGTAATATTTATTTTGCTTAGACATGATCTGTAGAAGAATGAATTCTCATATTTTTTTCACCATTTTCACTTTTAAATCTATACATATAATCGTTTTATAATGATAATTTATATTATTATTAACTTCAAAAGCTTATCATCATGACATCCAACACACAATTAGATTCAAACAAACTCTATACATATAATATAGAACATGTAATATCTAAAGTTAAAAAAATATTTTAAGAAATATTAATTTTTTAAAAATAATTTAACTGATATAACTATTTGGCTTTAAAGTTATAGAACTCAATAACTCTACCGTAATAATAATAATAATAAATTAATAAATAATCAACCTATCAAATCCAATAGGCAAAAACACCTATGAAAAATTATAATTTATCTCTTGAAGGGGCGGCCTTTGAAAAATATTAAATCATATAATTTCTTTGATTTTTTTTAAATAAAGTATAAGAAAGTTGAAAAATTATATTTTATCATAATAATGATATATATTACTTTTTATTATTATTTATTTTATACATTTTTATAGGGGAGTAATTTGAAAAATTAATATTCATTCTGATTTCGGGTCTTTATAAAATAGCTTCAAATGGATTCAAATTTTGATTCTGTATTAAACTAAACATGAGGAACGAATAATCATTCCAATTTCAATTCCACCTGATTTTGATTCCAAAGCTCAAACAAATGGATTCAAGTAAAATCATTTAATTTTTGATAGATTGTGGTTATAATATCTAAGAGTTCGTTTGGTTTGAGCTCTAGAATAGGAATCGAAATCGGAATGAGGTGGAATCGAATTGAAATGACTATTCAGTTCTCCTTTTTGGTTCAGTATGAAATTAGAATCTGATTTCTTTGAAAGTTGCTTAGATTATAAAGGTCTAAAATTGGAGTTAATATCAAAATTTCAAATTACTCCCTCGTAAAAATGTATAAAATAAATAATAATAATAAATATATATCATTGTTATTATAAAATATGAATTTTTATATTTCTTGCATTTTATTTTTATTTTTACCTTTTTAAAAAAATTATAACCTTTTTTAATTTATTAATTTTTTAAATATTATAACTTTTATTAATCTTTTTTAAATATTATAACTTTTTTTAACATTATAATTTTTTAATTTATTAACATTTTTTAAAATATTATAATTTTTTAATTTATTAACATTTTTTTAAAAAATTATAACTTTTTATTTTTAATTTATTACCTTTTAAAATTTATTTTAAATTTTTTTAATTTATTTATAATTTTTTAAAATACTATAATTTTTTTAATTAATTTATATTTTTAAAAAAATTTATAACTTTTTTTTAAGTATAAAATAATAAAAGATATGTTTTTATTTTGATTCCAGTTAAGAATCAAAACTGATTGACGAAGGATGGGGGAAATGATTGATTCATTTTCTTGGGGTAATGTGATTCTTATTCCTTAATTTATTTATTATAATCAAATAGTAGGAATGAGAATAATCTATTCTCATTCCAATTCTTAAATATTTTTTTATTGAATTAAATGACCTTTAAACTTTTTGAAATTTAAATAATTTTTTAAAATTATATAAAAATAAAAATAAAGAAAATCTAATGTTCCAGCTGATTCTCTCGGGGCAGCTGAGCTCAAATGTTCCAGCTGGCATCTCACCTTGATGGCTACGCGAGCTAAATTTCTAAAAATTGATTTTTTAGCTCAATTTTGTTTATAAAGAAATATAAAGACATATAACAGTAAAGTTTTTATAATATGATAACGGAGGATAAAAATCCTGAAGAGATATAGAATAGATACAAGATAATGTAAAAGAGTGTCTGTTTTTTCATTTCAAATCTGAATTTAACTTTTTCTCAGACTTTAAAATATTTTTATGTATTTGTTCTTTTAGTCAAGTCTGATTCTTAGATAAAAATTCTGAATCAAATAAACTAAAAGGTCTGATATGATCATGGAGGATCTGGTCCTTAAGTGCTTTCTCTTGAGTTTCCTACTTTGTTTCCAAGATGCTTTCAGCCGTAGATCAATCGGCTTATGCTCATAGTAGATATCAAGGAAAATTTACACGAAACGTCTGATATAGGCTACGAAATCAAATTAATCAATGCCCATTTTGTAGAGCTATACATACACTTTTACGTTTTGGGGGTCCCCTATGGTACTCGAAAAACGAAAAGCCTGCCAACGTTGTAGTATTTTTCGCTTTTTAGATGTTGAAAAATAGGTTTGTATTAAAATATTCGGAATAGTAATGTTATTGGGTTAATAGAAGCTTTGAGTTTAAATTTAAAAGCTTTATTTTTTAAAAAATTACTGAAAGATTAATATAAATTAACATAAATCGGATGTTGAGGGTGAGAGGGAATGAATTTTATTTCGACATCAATGAGTTTGATCTTGAAACTATTCCTATATTTTCAACAGATTTTATCAATTAATTAAAAGTTTCCTTGAGGAATGGGAGTTAAAATATTATTATTATTTTGTAATCTATATTATATAATGCATCCTTAATATTACGCATTGAATGTGTTTATCTTGTTTGAATGATTAAAATAATTAATTATACAGAAAGTTGAGCTATAGAAAAGGATATTGTGGATGGTTGGTCCACCGAATGAGAAAAGGGTAATGATAATTTTAGACCAGAAGTAAGAGTTACGGTGAGAAATTAGAAATAGTTGGTCCACTGGCTCGGAAAAGAACTTTGAAACAGAAAAAAACCTGAAGATGGAGTCTAAAATTATGCGACACTTGTCTGAGTCAGAAAAAGTGTAGGCATCTTAAGTTAGGATAAATATTTAGACACCCCCAACGTTTGAATAAAGTAAAAGTCCCTTCAAAATTTAAGAAAATAACATAGACACCTATAAAGTTTGAGTAAAGTAACATAGACATCCATAAATTCTTTTTAAAGAGTTTTTTACCTTTTATTTGTCTTATTCAAAAGTTAACAAAATTAAAAAGTCCCAGACAAATTTCATTAATCACACAAAACATCGATATATTGTATTAATCATCACAAAACCCCTTATTACAAATATATATATAAATATAAAAAAAAAAATATATATATATATATATATTATTTTATATTTTTTAAAACAATTTAAAAGTAATAAGTTATATTAACATTTTAAAATATTGAATGAATATATTTTATATATATTTTAATATTATATAATAAATCTAAAAAAACAAATGACATGGTTTTGTCATTTATTTTTTTAGAACAATTTTTTTTTTTGTGTAAAAAATCACTTAAACGAAGAGAATTGTTAACATATAAGAACCTAAGAACTTCTAAACTAGTTATTCTAATCATATTTGTTTCCTACATTCTAATAAATGTTTATAAAATTATATATTTTTAACATAATATTATATTTTTTAATATTTTTAACATTATATTTTTATTTTTTATATTGTTGAAATAACATAAAATATATATAATACTTTTATATTTTTCTAGGAAATTTAAAAGTAAGGACATTTTAAAATATTAAATAGATATATTTTAATATTATATGATAAAATCTTAGGGAACAAGTAACATTTTTTTAACATAATTATAACATATCTAGAAAGAAATGCTTTAAAAAAATATTTATAAAAAAGTATGAGACAAATATGATTGGACTAGCTAGTTTAGAAGATTTCAGATTCTCTTAAGTTAACAATTATCTTTGTTGAACTGATTTTTCATAAAAAGTTTTTTTCTAAAAAAATATATATCTTATTTTTTTAGATTTATTATATTAATATTATATATATATATATATATATATTCATTTAATATTTGAAAATGTTAACATAAATTTATTATTTTTAAATTTTTAAAAAAAATATAAAACTATAATATATGTATATACATTAAATTTTTGTAATAGGGGTTTTGTGATAATTAATAAAAAGGACAATATCAAATAGTATCGTTGTGTTTTGGCCTAATTAATCTCAAGCAGAAAGCAAGTTTAGCATTTTATCAACTAAACTTTTAAGGTTTTTTTTTTTTAATCAACTGTTAATTTTAACACTTAAAAATACATATTTGCCCCTACTAAATTTTTTTCCTTAATTTTAACACAAAAAAAGAATAAATAAAAAATAAATAAATTATATTCCTATAATAAACAAATTTCTATATTTTGGATTTTCATTTTTAAAAAATTTTTAAAATTAAGGAAAAAAATTTCAGTAGGGGCAAATATGTATTTTTAAGGGTTAAAATTAACAGTTGATTTAAAAAAGCAAACCTTAAGGGTTTAGTTGATGAAAATGATAAACTTACTTTCTGCTTGAGATTAGGTCAAAACGCAAAGGTACTATTTGATATTATCCCATTAATGAAATATATTGGGGTTTTGTGTGATTAATGAAACTTGTCTGTGACCTTTTATTATTTTGTTAATTTTTGAAGAAAATAAATAAGGATAAAAAAATCTTAAAAAAGAATTTAGGGGTATCTCTATACTTTAATCAAACTTTGTAGGTGTTTGCTTACTTTATCAAAATTTGGAAAGAGTTGGACTTTATGCAAACGTTGGGGATATATATGTATTTATCCTATCTTAAATATCATTGATTAAATAAGGAAAAACTCCACGTAGCGTTCACGGCGTGTCCCACTCGCATCCGACAAACAAACTGAAGATCCTATGTTTATTTTAATCCAATGGTTCATGTTACAAGATTAAGCATCAGTCCGTATGCCTCTAACACTATTACTATTACCACATCATCATATAATCGTATTAAATAAATAAATAAATAAAATTTATACCTTTCATATAAGATTTTCTTGTAATTTAAATGTTCTTACATTAAATATAGTTGTATGCGTGGTTGAAGTTTACTTTTTTATATAAAAAAGAATAATTATATTTTTAAACTTTTATCTTAAAATTCATCTTAAAAAAGAGTATTGTGGTTCACTTGGTAATAAGAATAAGCATGAACGTATCCCAGTATGACTTGTCTATTCATGAACCACAATATTGCGGAAAGCATTTTACGCGGGACTTGTGCTGTGTGCATGTGAGGTAGCGACCATTGTACATAAGGACGGAAACGTCTTGTCTTGGCGCCCAAAAGGCGATCGTAATATAGTACTCGGTTGATGCTTCTGTTTCAGTACTCTTTCTCTTGGCAGGATTGAAATGGCCCAACTTTCTTTAAATCAGCTACCAAGCGGACATCAAATTTAGTTTCGTTGAAGAAGTATTGAATTGTCAACTGAAGAAGTGTGGTATTCATTTAGGGATCACTTGGTTTGGTAAAAATATACCAAAGATTAAAAATGAGAATGTCACGTTCCTACTATTTGATTAAAAAAAATAAACCAAGGAATGTGAATCTCGTTACTCCAGAAAAAGGAATCAGTCATTTTCCTCTACCTCAATTAATCAATTTTGATTCTTGAATAGAATCAAAATAAGAACATATTTTTTACTTTAAAAAATAATTTATAATTTTTTTAAAAAGGTAAATTAATTAATAATATTTTAATATTTTAAAAAATATAAATAAATTTAAAAAATTATAATATTTTTAAAAAATGTAATATTAAAAATGAAAAGTTATAATATTTTTTAAAAAGGTTAATAAATTTTAAAAATTTTAATATGTAAAAAGAGTTATAATATTTAAAAAAGATTAATAAAAGGTTATAATATTAAAAAAATAAAATAAAAAAGGTTATAATATTTTTTATAAAAGGTAAAAAAATAAATAAAGTGTAAGAAAGATGAATATTCATATTTTATGATACAATGATATATATTTATTATTATTATTATTTATTTTATATATTTTTATAGGAAAATAATTTGAAAATTCGATATTAATTCCAATTCTGAACTCTTATAATCCAAATAACTTCAATAGGAATAAGATTTCGATTCTATATTGAACCAAACAAGAGAAATAAATAATCATTCTGATTATGATTCCGGAGCTCAAATCAAATGGAACTTTAGTGTATGCCCATGATTATGCAATTTAACTCAAATGTTCCTGGCATCTCAACTTGAGGGCTATACGAGCTAGATTTCTAAAAATTGATTGTTTAGCTCAATTTTGTTAATAAAGAAACATAAAGGCATATAGCAGCAAAGCTTTTGGGCGAAGCATAGCATTAGATAGCTGCGGATAGTTTCAAACAGATAGGTATACAAAAGGATAATTTATAAATTATCCCATTTATAAATGGGATGAATCAGCATTGACGTACCTCACAAGACAAGGTGGGAACGTGGGAAAGGGCGTGTGTGGGTGGAAATGTTTTGAAGAGAGATCCACGTGGAGATGTAGTGTGGGTGTAAAGGGCGTTGGTCCTTTTGCTTCTCTCCATTAGGTTATAATCTCAACCTGGGGTCTATCAATCTTTCTTCAAAAATATATTGCTTTTTCAAGGTCATAAACAAAATAATATAATATTTTAAGTCTATTTCGTTCTATGTTCCTAAATTTTTATAAATTTACACGAAACTTCTTAGATAGGCTGTGAAATCAATGCTCATTTTGTAGAAATATACATATACTTCTACATTTGGGGGTCAACTACACCCTCAACAACCGATTAGAAATAGTGGGTCCACTGGCTCAGAAAAACAATATCAGACTCACAATATAATCAATCAACCAAGACAAGAGGTGGGACCAGATTTTCCCTTTGATTTTTCTCTAAGTGAGGCAAACAGTAGTCTGTGCAAATGTTTCTGGTGAACCTAGTGGGAACTGGGAATATTTGAAGAGAGATCCACGTCGACATGCATGGGTGGGTAGTAGTAAAGTAAAAGAGGGCAGGTCCCTTTCCTTTTTATCTCTTTTAGGTTATAATCTGTACCTAGGGTCCTAAACTTTTATAAATTTAAGAAGTAAACAAATTTCAAGCTACACTGGCATGCATAAGGGAATTCCCTCGCCTATCTAACTTATTCTCTTAGGAAAATGGATGCGATTCTTGGCATCAATACATGGCTTCTTTCTATTAAAGATCGTTGCAAGGCCTGGCTCAAACAATTTTTCCAACTGTGTCGTAAATTTTTTGTTCCAGTCCCGGACGACGACGCTGATAGGCAGCCAAATGTTAACTGGACAAAAATCATAATCGCCTTTTGCTTAGTGTCAGCCCTTGAAATAGCTCTTTTATCCAATCAAACTCATTCTCAATTGAGTACAACTTTCCATTTGCTTTCTCTTGCCAATTTGTTTGCATTTGCCTCTTTCTTCGTTGCAAGGTTTATCAGTCGAAGATGTCCTAAGGCAGCTAAAGTTTTAGAAGAGTTCGGAGTCTTCTCAGCTGCAACCGCGTTTTTCCTTTGCACAACAATCCCATTTCCAGAGAGCTTGAAATGCATTGCCTGGGCCCTCTACGTCATTTGCTTGCTCACTATTTTCATTTGCAAACTCAGGTGAGCTTCCACCACCTTTTCATTGAAATGTAATCAAGTATCTTTGCTAGTAAATACCTTGTATCCATAATTGAAATCAATTTACGTATGTTGATGCTTATTCTTATTACAAAGTGTAATAGAATTCTTTCTTAGGAGGAAAAAATGCATTGTATTACTCTTATTTCAAAGTTAGAATTATACTCTAATGTATTTTCTGTTTATTTATTCATTTTTACCGATCAATCAATGTTTATCAAATATTTTATCGTAAAGTACAAAATATTAACAAATTATATTATGAATTTGATTTATTTAAATGTGCATAGTTATTATTTTTTAAGATTTGAGGTAGAAACAAGTTGGATGATCATAGAACCATTAGAATATATTATTATGATTTTTAAAATAAAAATTAAGTTATTGATAAAGTTTCAAAAGTTTATAATTAAGTGGTTTAGGATGATAATGATGTTAAGTGCTTAATTGTATACTTGAATTTCTGAAATATAGGTCAATCAATTGTTAATCAATTCATGCGCGCTTTAAATTCTACATTTTATGATTGACTTAATGACAAATATGTAGGAACCAAAATGGTGAGTCTACGGACGCAACTGGGGCGTAAAGTGCAAAAAAAAGGAACTCGTTGTATCATTTTAAATCCATGACAAATATGGAATCCTTAAAAAATATGCCACCATTATCCAAACGCCAATCTTTTATTATGCTGAAGAGATGTAGGAAACGATTGTAAGAGGGAAAGGCAGGAAAGACATACCGTGAGTCCTTAAGGCTTTGTTTTCTTCAATTTGTTTGCTTTTTATTTAAGTTTTCATGTTAGACTTGAAATCCACCATGAATGGCTACGTTTTTTTAACCTACGCTATGAGTATTTATCTTTGAGTGGATGATGGAAGTTTAATGAGATTTCTTATGGTTGTTATTGATTAATTCGTTTTATTACATGCAATCTACTTGAAAAGCACCATGAAATTCTTATTTCATGTTTTTGAATCATTATTTGACACTTTATGCATGGCACAATAAATGTTTAATTTCATGTTTTTGAATCATTATTTGACACTTTATGCATGGCACAATAAATGTTTAGGTGTGATTGAGTTTCTATGGGTTGTGTTTATTTTGTTTAAGATTATATTGTAATGAAGTGGGTTATACTTGATTGATGTTTGATTGGACTCATATTGCTAAAATTTTCAAATATTACCTCTTTACTTGAGTGAATAATTATGTATTCCGGAATCAATAACTCAAAATTCACTAATACATTCATTATGTGTTTGTTTAATTGTCACATAGAACTTTAGTTCCCATTTAGGTTGTTATTTTTGTATTAATTCAAATTTTCAGTTTTTATTGTTGTTTTTAATACTATTATATGCTCTCTTTTAAGTGTTTTGCTTGCTTTTTCAAAGTCTTAATTTTTGTTTTAAGCTTTGCATTCTAGGTGTTTGTTAATTTGTCTCTTAAAACTCAACTTTACATTTTGTATGCCTTTCTAATTAATTTCAAATTCATATTGTTCTTAATTGTTTTTAATTCATTTTTATGCTTTCTTTACTTTACTTGCTTTATTCGGTTTGTATTTTGATTACGTTTGGCTTAATCATGTGCTTAAGCTAAGTGATTGGCTCAAAACAAATTTGTGTTAGTTTAATGAATGTTTTATGGATTTCAATGCTTAATCTCTTAGTTTCTAAGTTATTTTACGTTTGAATTAACCTTGGATGTTGACTACTAGACTTAATTCATTGTTGACATGTATAGTACATTGAATGCTCGTTGAGTTCTAACTTCCATCGGTTGATTTGAATGGGTCTTGACCTGTATTATGAATTTGGGTTGCGACTGCTGGTGTGTTTTGAAGTTTGATTGAGTGTTAAATGTTATATTCTCTAATTATTAACTCAAGACGTATGTTGATAGTTGTGTATTAAGGATTAAAATTAATTAAACATCAGTAATTTTGTATTGGGTTAAAGTACCGACTTTAAGCCATTTTATTCTCTAGCGATCCATCAACTAATCTGGTGCGTTACATGTAATTATAGTATGGTTAATGCAAACAAAGCATGGAGGTCATTTGCATGACCATGGGATATACGAGTGTGATAGATGAGGGTTGCACATGGGTGGAATAGATGAGATGGAAAAAGTCCCGAGCTGTGCCAACCCTCCTTCGCAAGAGGAAAAGGATAAAATAATAATAGCAGGGAACGTGTGGGGTAGTTGATGTGAAATAAATTTTAACTGTGACCAATGAACTCCACTAGCCAATAAATATTTATTAAAAGTGTAACCTTCCCCTTCAATATTTTATATAATTGTCTCTCACTCTTTTCAATACAAACTTAATTAAGCAGCTTAAAAGAAATAAAAGTATAGTTTAATAAGAATTAATGGTCAAAGGGAAAGGGAGAACACGCACGCTTTAATTGTTCTTCAATAGTAATTGTTAGATTTAGGGTTTAGTACTATCAGGGCGGACCCAGGTGGGGTCACATGGGGTCAAGTGACCCCACTTAGGTTTTATTTTTTTTCTGCCCCAAGTAGCCTTCGGCTTTCCAGCTCTCTACAGTCTCACGAACAACATCTTCCACTGGAGTGAAAACTAGTCCCAGATTGATTGATCTCTCTGCTCCATCTTCGTAAGCAGTCATGCCGGATTGAGTTTCCCCATCAAACTTGTATGTGTAGAAAAAATAAATCACAAAATAAAATAAAATATCATTCATATTAGGAACAAATAAATGTCCTAAACAAAATGAAGAAAGTTACAAAAGGGCCAATAATACAAAATATAAATTCTAGATACTCTATACAATAGTTTATGTTTTGATTCATGCATAGCCAGACCTCCAGGTTGTCTTGTTTCTTAGTGACATACATCATCAACCGGCATTACTCTTGAATGCCTAGAGGTACAATGGAACTCATTCTCATGGGAATCTGGTTGGTCATGGAAGCATTTTTCTTGAAAATAATTAAGTATAGCATTAACTAAGAGGTAGACATTGAATTACTTATTTGTTTGGCATGCTTATGTCCAAATGAATTTTGTTGCTTTTGATAAGCAAAAATTGATGCGCTTTACTGAACTTTATTTAGAAGATTTGACACTTGATTCTCAATTTAATATTTACATTTTTTATGTATGCTCAAATGTCAAATTTATGGAATTGAATGGGATTGACAATCTTGTAAGAGTGATGATTGAGATTAAGAATGATAGAGTGTTTCCATTAGTTTATCTATTGATAAAATAAATATTGATTTTATCGGTTGCCACTGCTAATGTAGAGAGAATATTTTTTAGCAATAAATATTATGAAAAATCGTTTGCGAAATAGAATGAGTGATCAATAGTTGAATGATAGCTTAATTGTATATATACATAATGATGTATTTAATAATATTGATAATGAAGTCATTATACAATTATTTTAAAAGATGAAATCTCGTCGAAAACAATTATACATGTATTATTAACGATAATTTTATTAATAGTTTACTTATATTTAAGTTAATTGTTCGTTTAATCTTTAACCCCTCTAAGTTTCATTCATGGGTCCGCCCTTGATCTTTGCTAGGATATAAATACCTTGTATCCATCAATGAAATGCAATAAAAATATTCCTCGTGTCTTATGACATGGTTATGTATGTTCATGCTCATTCTTATTACAAAGTGTAATGGAATTCTTTCTCGAGGAAAAAATGCATTGTATTACTCTTATTACAAAGTGTAATAGAATTCTTTCTCGAGGAAAAAAAATGCATTGTATTACTCTTATTTCAAGGTTAGAATTATACTCTAATGTATTTTCCGTTTATTTATTTATTTTTACAGATCAATCAAAATTTGTAATTTTATTTATTTTATCGTAAAGTATAAAATAGTAACAAATTATATTATGAATTTGATTTATTTAAATGTGTATAGTTGTATAAAAATTATTATTTTTATAATATTTGAGGTAGGAATAAGTCATATATCCACTCTGTACATGTAGATTATATCGTAATTTAAGTGAGAAAAAAATTTGGATGATCGTTCAATAATTTTAAAAATATTTATAGAACCATAAGATCCTATTATTATGATTTTTAAAATAAAATATTTGATTTTTTATAAATATGTTATAAATTAATGTTATGAGTGTATTTTAAGGGACACAAATATTACTTAGACATTTGCGTTAAGAACAAAAGCTAAAATTTTTAACTAAAAGAACAAATAAATAAAAATATTTTGAGGAATGAGAATAAGTTAAATTCTGACTTTAAATGAAAAAACAAACAAACATTCTTTTACGTCATCTTGTATCTATTCTTTGTCTCCTTCAGGATTTTTATCCTACATTATCATATCATAAAAGCTTTGTTGCTATATGTCTTTATGTTTCTTCATAACAAAATTGAGCTAAACAATCAATTTTTAGAAATCTAGCTTGTGTAGCCATCAAGGGGAGATGCCAGAAACATTTGAGCTAAATTGCCCCGAGAGAATCTGCAACTTTGACGCTTCAATAATTTCGAAACAAACTCAATAATTTATTAGCTTCATCAGATTCGAAGACCGTTTTCTTATTCCTATGATAGAACATTAATTAGTTGCTATATTTTCCCCTTTTGACTCTTTACTGCCACCTGTACAGATAAGGATTTGACCACAAATCCTCTCCATGTAGTATTGCTGTCCCTGCTCTGTCTTTTTGAGCTGCTTCTTTCAAGAAATTTTGGTCGAGTAGGTAGATCTGGATCAATGAACGCTTCTAGCCCATTCGCAGTTATCACATTTAACAGCTGGTTTCGCCATAGAAGCAGGTTCGAATCATCAAGTTGGATAGAGAACGGTTGATTAAGAGAAGGGGTTGGAGGGATTATCTGGGTTGTATTTGGCGCTGGGTTTGGGTTATTTTCAGCAGTGGAGCCAGAAGTATTTGTGGAGTTATGGGTAAGGTAGACATGGTCCTCGACCGTGCTGCTCTGATACCAAAATAAGGCTTCTGATAATTTTCAGATTTGAAGAAGCACAGAGAAAGAATGAAAGAAGCAGCTCAAAAAGACACAGCATGGACAGCAATACCATATGAAGAGGATTTGTGGTCAAATCCTTACCTGTGCAGGTGGCAGTATAGAGTCAAAAGGAATAAAAAAGGGGGAAAATACAGAAACTAACTAATCGTTCTATCAACCGGGGTTTTCAAGTTTTTCAGGAAAAGTAGAGAATTCTATTCAAGAAAAAAAAAAAATGGTTGGAGATGGCCGTGATGAGGGAACCACACGGCGCTTGCCCTCCTGGATGGTGGGCTCAAGGAACTCTTCTAGCTCTAACAATGGAGATGACTCAGAACCTGCAAAAAAAGCTTCATCTTCGAGCAACACCCACGTAGAGTTGCAAAGTTCTGAATTTGTTGAAAGTACGCCCGTCTAGAGTAGTTAGAAATGGAATAAAAGTGCTAAGAGGGTTTAAATTATTATTATTATTATTTTAAACTTCTATTATTTGTGTGCAGTATGTTGAAGCTGATAGAGTTTTTTAATGATGATTTTATTTGTTCAATTGCCATCCTTGCAAAGTACCGAATTTGTTAAAAGCACAGCCAATTTGTTTTAATTATGTTCATGAATGGTTCAGACTATTACAAAGATTTTCATTTTTGTATTTGGACTGCAC
>JANKKB010028278.1:0-13988 GCA_026225775.1 Bursera palmeri | reverse complement strand
TCTTAACTAAAATTTTATGAAGTCAAAAGTGTTATCCAACTTACAACTAGGGCAGAGACATGATCGGTCCTGAAAGTCTTCGACCCCGCAAGTCCCAAAAGAAAATAATTAATTAAACTACCGACTGAAAGTTTTACCTTTTATATTAAAATTTCCTAATTTTAATTTCGTCGGTGTTGAAGATGCATGTTACGATGTTTAAAATAATTTACATGGTATACTTGTTTAAATAAATTTTTATTATTTTGATACAATTTTTAAGTTTGCTCATCAACTGGCGTGACATTCCCAACATTTACAGATCGAATTCAATTTTTGTATTTTTCGTATTTTTCTGAAAACGAATAAGTCAATATGGACCAGAAATGAGAGAACATTCTACAAAAGAAAGTAACGAATAGCCATAAATAGCGGTGACGACGTCGTGCGGTCAAATTTGAAGACTGGAGTAGCAGACTAACAGTATCTACTAGAAGAGGGCATTGTAGACACGGCGGCTAAAAGTTAAAGCACGACACGTCAAATTGACGCGTGGATTAATTTCTTTTTAGGAACGTGAAACATGTGCTCCATGCGGCCCTCCGCCTTTCCCCTCGGCCTTGGTAAATATAATGTGATAAAGCCCAGGATCACATCATTGGCTCCTTTCCACGCCACTCTCCTCCACGCGTTTATGATCATCCCGCTTTCTGACATTTGTTGTACACGCGCTTCTTTTTTAATATAATTATACAATTAAAATAGTTACCATAATCTATTATCAAATTATTTAAGATCTGGTTTAAAGTTTCAAAAAATTCGTTAATTATAAATATTATTTAATATAATTATAAAAATTAAAAGGTGAATCTAAATAATTAGATAACCTTAAGATTAATAGATAAAAGAAACTCAGGGCCATATGCGCGCGTGTACAGTAAATCTCAAACGCCCATGTGACTTCCAAGACTCGGTCCCAGGTGGTCTCAAATAATCTAATCATTAACTACAGCACTAATCTAATTTATTATTATAAATGATTATCATTATCCTCATTTATCCTACGTATAGCGTGACCTACTTGAAAATGACATAATCTGTCCTCATACTTTTTTTCTCACTTTTAAATTTTATAAATTTAATAATATATTTTGAAAGAGTTTAGAGGATGACTAACTTAATTGAAGTTATCATCCGTACGTTAAGCCAATGTAATATATAATTATACGAATAATTATTTTAAATATTTAATATTAAAGAGAGAATTTAAATCCTCTAACAAATATAAGATATTTCAAAAATGTTATCCACCCGTTGATACAAGGTTTTATTTAATATAATATCAGCTTTAATATGCATTAAGAGTATTATATATATTTTTAATATTTAATATAAATAAATAATAGATCTTAATAATACAACTAGTTAACTTTATGATCTTTTAAAGATTTACGAAATCGCGTAAACGTTTATATTATTTAAGTCAAAAGTCAATAATAAGATACAATTCTATTTTGAAAAAAAATTATAATAACGTGATATATTATCGAACGATTTTTTCGTGTTTCAGTTGCAATGTATTGCTTTTTGAATTTGAATATGAAGTTAGAGTAACAAAAACATTTTTCTTCCTTTTACTAGTCTTAAACTTGAAATATGTTATACTAATTGTTTGCCTCAAAGCAATATGAATTAAGTTTGAAATGCTTGACTACACCATGTACATGTGAAAGTTGAGGAACTTATTTTTGGAAATTAAAACTTGGAGAGATTAGAAGACCTTTGGTCAAAAATGAATTGTGTAATTTTTTATTATTTTATTTTTATTTTGTACTTTATTATATCTTTTTGACTTGATTGCAAATAGGCCAAAAATTTTCAATAAAAGTTTGGTACAATTAAATAAATACACTTAGCTCAAATTATAAAATATTCGATCAATGTTGAGGAAGTCCTTAAATTTACCATTCATTTCAATATTTGTAGGCCAAAAAAAAAAAAAAAAAAAAAAAAAAAAANGCCCAAAAAAAAAAAAAAAAAAAAAAAAAAAGAGAGCTCATATATGGGTAATATAATAATATCAAATTATTATATTGTTGGACTTTATTTGTTTAATGAAATGATTCATAATTTTTTTAATCAATTACTTGGGTATTTGATAAATTAGTAGAAAATATTTTTTTTATATATTTTTTCTATTTCATTATTTGAAATGGTGACATAGACATAGCTCAATTTCATTCTTTGTTCTGAAAGTACGTCTATAATACATGTTAGACAGAGTATTAAATCTACATCAAAGGAAAAGTATATAACCTATCTTCAAGTAATTAAAATTATATTTGAAGTTTTTGAATTTGAAAATAAATCACGATGATGAAGAATTGCATTCTAAAATAAGTAAATAAAAAACTCACGGCACTTTATAATTTATTAGATATATCAAATTAATATGATAATGAAAATATAATGTATTTATCGTATGTACTTTAAACTTTTCAAGAGTGAAAATATTTCAAATATTTTTCTTGCATTATAGCCTTAGAAAAATGTACATAAGTGATTCATTGACAAACAATCAAGTAAGGTTTGAGATATTCTAAAAATTGAAAATTTTTATTGAAAAGCAATACTTATTGTAGTGAGAACTCTACACAAATTTAAATGCTTTATTTACAAACATTAAGAGCAAGAAGATAAAGTGCTCTAGATGAACAGTTGGAGGTTGTGATTCATGCTTCTGATATTAAAGTTGCTTGAGTGGTTGTTTGACTATTGAGTTTGGATTCCCTTCTCTTCTTCCAACATTTTGTATTCTCCCTTTTGTTTTTATTTAAGAAAATAATTATAAAATATTACCATCCTCATCATCATTTTAATTATTGTGATTAAATTATAGTTTCTTTTTAGTCGTATGCATGCCAGACAGTGATTAAAGCAGTAGATAGCGCTTTTTGTATTAAAGACGATAAGAAAATTATTTAATTAAGTTATATATTTAAAATTGGGTAATATTGCTCTTAATACATATTTGAAGCCTAGAAAATTATGTAATCTTGTTAAAATATATTAAAAATTGTATTAAATTAATCATTTTAGTGAATTTAATAAATTTTTGTAATAAAAAATATAATTTTATAAATTTTTTATGATTTTTATAATCAAAATATATAATTTTATAAATTTTTATAAATGTCAACGTCTAATTAGATTTTTTCTTGAGCTACTAAGTAAAATCAGAAAAAGTTATATGGATTATAAAAAATAATGAAACTACATTTATATCAATTGTATTAATTATTTAAGAAACACACAAAATAGAGCCATTTAAGGTACATAAATTTTTCGATTAACAACAAAAATGATTATCGTGTTTTTTATATAAATTTAATTTTTTATTATAGTTTTGTGATTGCATAAGGGATAAGAATGAGTTATAAATTATAAAATATTAAATATGTACTAGAGGTTTGATAGTATTTATAAAAAATATAAATTAAAATATGAGAATGATTCGATGATATTATTGTGGAATAATATTACATAGTCTTTAGAAAAAAGTTTATTTTTTTGTTTAAAAAAAGGAAAGTGGTGGTTGTTTTTCACATGGGAAAGTGGTTTATACACGTGCCCCAACAAATAAAATAAAAACATTATTTTCACGGAGCACGCATCAAGCAAAACGTGTCTCAATAGTTTATTTAATTTTAAATTTAATCAAAATAAAAAAATTAAAAATTAAATCTGTGGGGAATCTGAGGAATATTTTATGTTAAAAAAGGAGGCGAAGCAATCAAGGGCCAGGACACAATTATCTCTCGTGACGCCAACGCGTCCTCATTTTCATTTTTACAGCTCATTAAAAATATCTAAATCAGAGTTACGCGAATAGCAAAGTTTGAGTCAAACTTGGAGTGGCGATTATTTGCCTAAGTGCCGCCGATTTTTGTCATCACTCGGCGGCTCGTTCCTAGAAGCCTCTTCGAGCGAGCTTTGTCTGCGTTACCTGCTGTAAGAGATGGTAATGTCAAGTTATGATTTGATTGGTTCACAGACATCACGTGATATAATGTTAGCCATTTAAATGAAAGTAGTTTTATCTATTTATTTATTTTTTAGAAAATATTAAATTATGCATAATTTATTAAAACCATATTAAATTCAGTCCCCACCTAAAATTATATTTATAATGGGATAATTTATATAATGAAATCAATAAATAAAATAAATTCATTTTTTTAACAATAATTTTCGAATGACTTGGAATTAGATTGATTGGTTTTCATTGGGATAGTTTAAGTTATAAACGATGCTATCAAATAAAACGAAGCTTGATTGCTTTAAGAAATTTTATAGGATGTGATAAATAAATAAAATGTGAAAGCAAGTTATTATTCGAGTAATTATTTATAGTACATAAATCATTTAATGAGAATTATGAGTCTTATTGTAATCAGAAGACATAAAATAATGATAATTGACTGAAATTCATTGATTAATATATCTATAAGAATTTAACGTTCAAATAAAGAATTATTAATTAAAATAAGCTCGGCCAATAAAAAATATTTATAGGTTTAATACATAAAATAATGATTATAAATATTTAAGATATAAAGTATTATTACATGAATTATGAAATAAATAAAATTAAAATTTATAACATTACTCAAACAAGTAACAAGTTAATATCTGCTCATATTTTCAGTCCATAAATTACATTATTTTATAACTCTCGATAATTTTTGTTATATTAAGAGTATATAATTTTTTTTTCTATAACTAATATCATATATATCATAATATCTCTATTTTTATTTAAGTGATCTACGTGTCTTTATGTGTGATATATATATATATATATATATACACTAGGTTGACCTAATAATTAGTATATTAAAATGGAAATTTGAAATGCTATGTGAGATAGGATAATTTTTACAAATCCCTGATCTTTGGCTTAACATCAGAGAATTATGTGTAGATTTTTAAAAAATCATCACAAAGTTTACCAACAACAAGATCCATCATCCATCGTTAAAATTAGGTTTAATGGGATTGTGTAATGATCATAAATGTTAATTAATCTTCTGAGACAGATCCCTCTAAATCATTTATCTTAACAAATTGATACTTGTAATGGAGAATTTAGTGGTAAATTTGGAAACTCATTGGAGGCATTTGTGATGGCCAAAAGTTAGGGAATATTTGTTAAAAAATGAGTAGCAGTTACTAATTAATGCTCTCGTTTTCATCTGATCTAAGCCAAGTCTAACAGTCTCCCTAGACCACACGATGATCACTTTTGCTTTTGTTTTGGCCTCAGTCAAAAAACAATCCCTATAAGCTAATCAAGTATTGCCACGTATCCATCAGGTGTCACTCAAACAATCTCACCTTGCAAACACAAATGCTAACCCTAGTTCACTTAACCAACTAACTCCGGCTTTTTCCCGATTAAATCGTCCCCACCTCTCCCTTTCGTCGAACCCCCCCCCTTCACTTCCACTCTCGAATTTTATTTTATTTTTCCGCTAAAATTCAGCTCAAATTCACTCCAAATAAATCCCAAACAAACCCAAATGCATCCTAAATGAGCTCTTGCTCACACTCCTCTTCTCTTCTCCTATTATCACCACGCTCGACCACGACCACCACCGCTCCACTCCCTCTTCAAGTTATTATTTTTCTCTCTTCTTTTCCATTCTCTCCTATCTAACAACCGGGAGTTTCGGTAGCCGATAAATGTTATGACGGACTACCGGTTACCTTCCACGATAAATCTTTGGACCGACGATAACGTTTCGGTAATGGAAGCTTTCATGTCATCCGATTTGACGGGGCTTTGGCCTCCTTCACAGTCCTCCGCGACAACGCCTGACCCCGTCAAGAACCACGCCGCTTCGTCGCAGTTGTTCAATCAGGAGACGCTCCAGCAACGCCTCCAGCAGTTGATCGAGGGCGCCCGCGAGAGCTGGACGTATGCTATATTCTGGCAGTCGTCTTGTGATTACCCCGGTGCCTCCGTGTTGGGCTGGGGCGATGGGTACTATAAAGGTGAAGGAGATAA
Source organism: Bursera palmeri (assembly GCA_026225775.1). Taxonomy (NCBI): domain Eukaryota; kingdom Viridiplantae; phylum Streptophyta; class Magnoliopsida; order Sapindales; family Burseraceae; genus Bursera; species Bursera palmeri. The sequence goes on along the minus strand of JANKKB010028278.1, from coordinate 7,939 downwards.
AGGGAAGGCGAAACTGAAGGCGACATCGGCTGCGGAGCAGGAGCACCGTAAGAAGGTGCTGAGGGAGCTCAACTCGTTGATTTCTGGATCCGCGACTGCGTCGACGGACGATGCGGTGGATGAAGAAGTGACGGATACTGAATGGTTCTTTCTGGTTTCGATGACTCATTCGTTTTATATGCATAGCGGCGGTCTGCCTAGCCAAGCGTTTTTCAGTAACACTCCGGTTTGGGTTTGCGGACCGGACCGGCTGGCGAGCTCGGGGTGTGAACGGGCTAGACAAGGACACGTGTTTGGGTTACAGACGATGGTTTGTATACCGTCGGCGAACGGCGTTGTTGAATTGGGTTCGACGGAGGTGATCGTTCAGAACTCGGATCTGATGAGCAAGGTTCGATTTTTATTTAATTTTAATAGTATGGAGATGGGTTCGTGGCCGTCCATGCAAAATCCAGATCAAGGAGAGAATGATCCATCGTCTTGGATCAATGATCCGACGTCGTCTTTAATGGAAATCAAAGACTCTGCAACAGCAGCAGCAGCAGCAGCAATTGGTTCGTCCGTTTCAGGTTCAGCTACAGCTTCTGTTGCTAACAACAATCCACAGATTCCAAAAGGGATTCACAACCAGTTCGAGAATCCAAGTTCGACTTCTTTGACTGAAGCCCCAAGTGGAGTCTCGTTGCCACCGCAACAAATCCAGCAGACGCAGCCTTTCTTCTCCAGAGAATTGAATTTCTCCGAATATGCATACGACCACAGCAGCGTAAGGAACGGGAATTCGCATGTATTGAAGCCGGAATCAGGGGAGATTTTGAATTTCGCGGAGAGTAAGAGAAGTGGGAACAATTTGTTCTCCAATCATTCTCCGTTTGTAGCTGAGGAGAGTAATAAGAAGAAAAGATCTCCCACTTCGAGAGGAAGTAATGAAGAAGGGATGCTTTCGTTTACTTCTGGTGTGATTTTGCCGTCTTCTGGGATTGTGAAGTCTAGTGGTGGTGCTGGTGATTCTGACCATTCTGATCTTGAAGCTTCTGTGGTGAAGGAGGTTGATAGTAGCAGGATTGTTGAGCCTGAAAAGAAGCCACGAAAGCGAGGGAGAAAGCCTGCGAATGGAAGAGAAGAGCCGTTGAATCATGTTGAAGCTGAGCGTCAAAGAAGAGAAAAGCTGAATCAGAGGTTCTATGCTTTGCGAGCTGTTGTACCGAACGTTTCAAAGATGGACAAAGCTTCACTTCTTGGTGATGCAATCTCTTATATCAATGAGCTTAAAACGAAGCTTCAGAATGCAGAGACTGAGAAAGAGGATTTGGAGAACCAATTGGACGCGATGAAGAAGGAGTTTGGTGATGGTAAAGAATCGTACTCAGGGCCATCACCATCTGATCAAGACCTCAAAATGTCAAACCATGCAAGTAAATTGGTTGATATGGATATCGAAGTGAAGATTATTGGATGGGATGCCATGATTCGGATTCAATCTAGTAAAAAGAATCATCCTGGAGCAAAGCTAATGGTAGCCTTGAAAGAGCTGGACTTGGAAGTGCATCACGCGAGTATGTCAGTCGTGAATGATTTGATGATCCAACAAGCTACAGTAAAGATGGGAAGTCGATTTTACACGCAGGACCAGCTCAGGAACGTCCTAGCAGCCAAAGTTGGTGATACCCGATAAGATTCATTGAAGAGATGAAATTATTGGGATCAATAGAGCTTGACAAGATTTCGTTGATACTGGTGGATGGCTCTGGGACATTTTAAGGCTTCCCGGTAGCACGCAAGCTCTGTAACATAGCATATTTTGATTTAAATTTCTACTTGTTCTTTAGTAGTTTTTAGTATAATTTCTAGTTTGGAGATGATTTGAATCGTTAAGGAGCTGAACACTAATATGCTCAGTCGGTATGTGCTTCAAGCATGAACATTGCTAGGCTCCCATCCAAGTGAAAATAGCTATTTTTTGTGTTGAGTTTTAGTATGTCTTCAGTGTATATAGTTATAAATTTGGAGCTGATTAAATACCAAGGTATTGCTCTATTGAGTTCTGTTATATCACTAAGTAGAGATTGTCTTTCTCCTTCAATGATCGAACTTCGGTAATATCATCGTCTTGTTGAATATTTGTATTTCATTAAAATTATCCTGCAACAATAACTATGCATGCTATGCACTTTTGTTGGATTTTGCATGGTTTCGATGTGTACATATCCCTGCTCTTAAGTGAAATCAAACCATATTAATTGTGTTATAGATAGTCATGTCATTTCGTCAGTGAGTGTAGAGGGCTTGCAGACTTTGTGTGTCAGGAAAAGTTTTCTGTGCATCTGCAATTAGCAAAGTAACTGCATTTTTCTCTGTTCAAGACTGCATGCTAACAGTTTATTTTGATAATCTTTTCTATATTAAGCTTGCAAATCCCATCTTATAGGATTCTCTGCAGCTTCTCTGGATGCATTGTTTTGGTCTTGAAACTTGTTCAAGTTAAAAGTTGTTTTCTTTACCTTTCTGGTTGCTGGTGTTAAAAAGCTTTTTTGGACTATCAAAATCTTAGTTCCCGTTGTGATTTCCAATCCCAGAGGCAGAGAAATTTGGTTCCTTTTTATGGCAAGATTTCTTTGCCACATTTTACTGCTGAAAATGCACCAACATGTGCGATGGTGAGATGACGAATTTAGGTTGAACTTTAACTGTGTTGTTGTGCTGGGGAAGGCTTGAATTTGTGTGAAAGTGAGACTTTGTAAATGTGAACACTTTAAATGGTTTATTTGGCTCATTCAGGCGTAAAATAAAAGTCGGTGTTGCAGAACATTTAAAGATGCCCAATGAATTGATTTCTCTTTTACATCAACTTCCCTTCAGAGGTCCATGCTGAGGTTTTCATGTAAAACTATTATCACGTTTCTAAAATCTATATTACATTATTTGAGATAGAAATTTAAAATATTTGTTTGTATAAATATATTGTTACTATTTAAAATAAACAATTTATTCAATTTAGCCCATAACATACCATAGTATTTATCTGTCATAGGCCATACCTTGTATTTTTTGTTAAAATATTTAAATAAAAGAATTTGAAAATTATATATAAAGAATTGAAATTTTGTTTTCAAGAACGGAGACAGTATCGAATAGTTTTCGTGGAAAATAATATTTTGAAAATTAAAATAGCGTAAATGCATTTAATATACATATACAGCCTTTGAAAGGAAAAGTATTTAGAAACCCCTCAGCTTTGAGATAAATTTGTTAGCTCTATGTGGTTTAGAAGCTAGCACCGCCACCCTTAATGATAATCGAAAATGCCATTAATTTTTTAAACGAGGGAAAATGTTTTGATTTAATTTGACTTCTAAGATTTTTTTTAAAGGTTAAAATATAGTTAGCATATTAATAAACATATAAACCAGCTTTAGTTACCATAAAACATATTTTTAATTTGAAAACCTCCATTGATATCTTCTTATTTATTAAAAGAACATTCACTAAGAATTTTTTACTTTTAAAAATTATTGAAAAATATAAAACTAAGATTCTCTATTCGTCTAATTTTGTCTTTAATTTTTGAGGATACGAAGGCACATGAATTTTAATATTAATGAATGTCTGAGATGTGTATTTATTTCTCTCCTCATTAATATATTTTTTATAACTATCAAATACATTTAAAGAAATGGAAGACAAAGAAATTAGAAAGCTATTGGGTTCTTGCTGTTTTGGTTGGTACTTTTGTAAAATTTTGCAAGTTTTGATGGTGTCGAAGAAATGTGCTACACAAGGATTTCAGTACAAGACAGGTAAAAAAATGTGGTAGATTAATTCATTGACAATCACAAGTAGAAGATGAACTTTTTATTAGTTTCGTTTGGAAAAGTTCAAAGTATTAGATGGGACGTTGGCATTGAAATAAAAGATTTAGTTGGGGATAAAATTTCAAGATAGAACAACATCCTAAGTTATCAGAACGTCATTTAATTATTACAAATTTTAGACCTATAAATCATAAGGATGATTAATTGATGAAAGAGAAAGTTCGATCACATACCTTACATATGTTTATAGGACAATTTTTGCCATTGATGGATGATGTTGATTGTATATATTAAAGTCTATTTGTGTGCTTGATTAATTTCTATAAATGTTGGGATTGATTTAGATATTATGACTTATTTTTTTTAGGAAATATTATCTGTTGGGTAGTCTTAACTAGTATATCTTATCATTATAATTATTATTTTACTTTGAAAAATATATTTTCTATTACAAGAATTAATAAATATTATAAAATAATTAATTTAGCATAATGTTTAAGTCAGATTAATGATTATAATAATGAGAATGTACATATTTTTAGGTATTAACATATGTCTTTACGGTATACGTTAAAACTATATTTTTATGTAAGTGAAAAAACATTTGATTTTTAATAGTTAAGTTATATGTTCAAAAATAATTTGTAAATAAAAACATGCATGTTGAAAGCATAAATTGACGTTAATAAATACGTGTTATTATGTATCATTAAACCCTGTGAAAGTATAATACATGTATAATATTCACTTATATACAATTGAATAAAACTACCTTTTTTTATAATATCAAACATATATATATATATATAAGTAAAAAAGGTACTACAATAACCTCAAGTTTTGTGCACCATGTGTTAAACAATATTAATGTATTTTGGTCATTTTCGCTTGAATATATGACTAGATTGTAGCTTTTTATATGGTTACAAATTTTGGGGTAAAATTGCTGGTTTTGAAAAGATAGAGAATTGATATTATTTTTTGAAATCCATGAAAACAATGATTTTCTTTATTTTAAATATATGAGATCTCGTTTTTGAAAAATACCCAATACTTTCAACTTCTTTTTTTTTTTCTCAAAATTTCACTTTCAAGAATGGAACCAAATTGCACATGCCTTAGCGATTTATTATTATTATTATTTTTTAGAAATCACTTCTCTGATAATTTCCAGAACAATCCATCTAAGTGTTAATATATATAAATCTTATACTGTAAAAATATAATCTTCTATAAAATTTTTGTAATGGGTGTACATAAAAAAAAAAAGAAAAAGAAAATGTTTAATGAATATTTCAACTATGAGATAGAATTTAGTTTTTAGGATAGTGTCTTATTCTACATATTACATTACCTTGACCCTTGGGTGCTATTTATATTTTGTGTAGTGCATGAAACTTCTAATTTCATCTACCACTTTTATTTTTTATTTTTTAATATTCAAGTATAATTGCAAAACTTGGAAGCGACCAAATTGAATGACTAAAACTTAAAGAACAAAACCTGAAACTTAAAAGATACATGTAATCGTTTTTTTGTACCTTATATTTAAGAATTCTTATAAATAATTAGGGATTATTTAGAATAATACTATTATTTAGAAAGATTTAAGATAGTTTTTTTAGGAAGAATAACGTTATTGGGATCATATATACGTAACTCTGATGTTTAGCTCTATATATATTATAATAAAAAATACCACTCTATATTTATAAGATTCATCAAAGCTTAGATAAGTTTGAGAAAAGAGAAACTTAAAATGTTGTATTTGTCATAACAATTTTCATGAATTTTGTTTTCTAGTTTCCAAACTAATATTCCTACTTGCTCCCATCATGGTTTGCTTTCCTTCCTTGGAAACAACGTTGATGGGATTTATTTTTTTTCCTTCAAATAGGCAGAGAATGTCTTGCCTTCAGCCTATCACGTTTTCCATGTACGCTAAGCATTGAATGGAGACAACAAAGGAAATGATTAAAGTGAGAATCAAAGTTCAAATAAGAATCGAAAATGACATCATCAAAGTTGATAGAGAAAATCTTCTTATGATTGTAAGTTTTGCATGTAAGTTGTGGATATATTAATTTTGTTTTCCATACATAAGATATTTATGATATAATCAGATATTAGTCTATCGAATTTACATTGGTTATCTATGTAGAATATTTTCAGATTACATAAAAATTAAAATTTAAACAGGTGTACTCGGAAAAAAAAAAAAAAGAGATGGAGAACTAACCATAATTGCTTTAACTATCATAGATTGAAAATTTAATGTTAAATTAATGCAGTATGAGGTTTTCTTAACAGTAATTACGTAAGGTAAATAAATATAAGGGAGTAAAATGTTATAATTAAATAAACAGACTCATTGTTGGGTCAGTTTATATTAGTCTATTGTTCATTACTCCATTACAGATTTATGGTTTATTATATGTAATTAACTCGTATGTCTGTAATGAGCTAATCGATCCAATGTGACTTATTTTAGTTAGATAAATCAAATTTTTAAAATTTTTTAATTATTTTTTCATTTCAATCTTTTATAATAAAAATGAATAATAATTAATTGCCAGCTACATGCATGAATATGCAATAAGAAGTCTAAAAGAATTGATTTAACGTAAAGGGATGGCCCAAAAAAAAGTAGGTCGGCACCCAGTTTAATAATAGAAATTTAAGGTAAGAGATTGCCATCATGTTTTTTTGGTTAAATTACACTAATATGATACATGTTGAATAGGTTTTAATACCTACTTTTGATTCGACAACATATTCTATAATTAATTTCTTTTAGTGGCTATCACTAGCATATGCATTTGAAAAAAACAAAAGATAAAGAATTACTTGGAACTTGGAAGAAACCAATTAATTCAACTACTTGCTTTAATTAAATTAAATAAACAAAATTAATGGTGGTGAATGATCCCAAAAATTAAAAATTAAAAATTATAATCGATTCTTAACTATAAAGCAAACTCAACAAATAAATGTAACATGCAACAACAGTTAGTTACTTTGTTTTTTTCCTTCTTTTTTATTTCTTTAATCTTTTTGGGGGCCATTCTACAATGTCAATTCTAGAAGAAAGTGTGTCGATTAATTAATTTAACTTAATAGTAGTCACAAGACTGATTCATTGATCTTTAACTAAGCTACCAAGAACCTTTTGCCTCTTAAAGCGACAAAGGAAGAGATTATCAAATAGAAAATTTGGATTCTTTTCCAATCAGTTTTCTTGATCGTTAATTATTATCTGTATTTAGACGGATATTAAAATCTCACATGAAGAAAGAATCCTAGAAATCGATGTTGCGAGCGAGGGCGTAAAATAGAAGCAAAAGAGAAAATTGGAATTTCCTTAAGGTTAAGCAGCTGATGATATGAAAGAAAAGGGAAACGTACTAATTTAAGAAGTAAAGAAAATAATTTTACTTTCTACTTTAACTTTTGTTTTAATTTTTTTTTTTAAAAAGCAAATTATTTTCTTTTTGGGGGCCATGTTACTTTCAATTCTAGAGGAAAGTGTGTTGATTTAATAGTCAAATAAGCAGACTGATTTTGATATTTCAACTCAATCAAATACATATAGATTCAAATAATCTTTTGCTCTGTGAACGGAAAAAGAGGAAGAAAATAACAAAAAGAAAAAGAAAAAAAGGTACATGCAATGAGGAATATATTTTGAAGTTTCATGAAAATCACAAGAATCATTTTTCATCGTGAGCAAATTACGTACTTACTGTTATAATACTACTTTATTTGACTATCTTAGGGTCCGTTTGGTTTGGACTCCGAAATCAAAAACGGAATCGGAATCGAAATGGAGTGGAATCAGAATCGGAATGGTTATTCATTTCTCCTGTTTGGTTAAGTATGGAATCGGAATCCGATTCATGTAGAAGTTGTTTGGATTATAAAAGTTCGGAATCGGAATTAATATCAAAATTTCAAATTACTCTTTGTAAAAACATATAAATTAATAATAATAATTAATATATATCATTATTATCATAAAATATGAATTTTCATCTTTCTTACACATTATTTATTTTTTTACCTTTTATAAATAATATTATAATATTTTTTAATTAATTTTACTTTTTAAAAAAATATTATAACTTTTT
>JANKKB010028277.1:0-13984 GCA_026225775.1 Bursera palmeri | reverse complement strand
GGACTTGCAACAAATTTGACATGAGGGATAGATTTGCAAGATGACCCTTAATTTTGGATATTTCTTATAATTCCCCAATTAATATTGGCATTTAGGAGTGTAAATAATATCATTTTGCCGTGCATATGGCCATTGTCCTTCTCCATTTGTAGTTGTAATTCCTTGAGTTAATTGTTAAAACAAATTAAAACTTCAAGATAATAAAAAATCTTAATAATTAGGATAAATTTACCCGATGACTCAGACGTTTAGCAAAATGGCGCAAATGACCTCGAGTTTTTGGAAATAGCTTCAAATAACCCTCTTATTAACCAGTTAACTTTGATGACATGAAGCGTAAATTGGTAAATTTCCATCCAAACAAATAAAAAATCATCCTAATTTTTTCCATCCAATAAACTTTATCAAGAATTTCATTATATTAAAATTACAAATTTTGCACAGACATCTCAACAGCATCTTACAACCCTTCATCTAGAAACGCCCATAGCACAACCCACCACATCCACCACGCAAAACCCCACCATTGCACATCATCAACAAGGTGGGAATTCAACCCTTCATATCCATTACTCACTTCGAATTTAGGAACACATCTCACACAACACCTATTGCATCCAACCAGTCATAGGCGGACCGGACGGGGTAAATACATAGACACCATTAAGGTTTAGCTAAAGTAACAAACTCATCCCTATTATTTATAAAGTACCATAGATACCTCCATAATTGGAAAACATAGGGTTCTTGACCTGTAAAAATGTGGGTTTTAATGTTACTTAAAATATCAAAATAAGGGTTTTTATGTTACTTTATGAATAACATGGGTGAATTTTACTTAGGCTAAAACTTGGGGGTGTCTAGTATTTACCCCCGGACCAGACCTACTTAGGGGGCGCCCAAGCACCTCTTAAATTTTATAATTATAGTTATACCCATTTATTTTTATTAGTTACATTTATACCTTTATATAAAAAACCTAATTAAACTTTTATAATTTTTTTTTCTTTTTTTAGATGTTACAGCCATCTCGCTCCTTAAATCTCCCTCCATAAATCTGCACCCACAGCCACAAACTTCTTCTAAACTTTTTGAATAATTATTGCAGAACCTCTAAATCATAAGTTTTGTTATGCTTTTAAAATCTTTCAAAAGAACTTGTATTTTCACTAAATTCTGAGGATTGATTTAACTACCCTTTTTATATTTAGCAAAGTGTGGTAGATTGCGTGAGGATGATTTTGGATGATAGGGATACCTCAAGAATAATTAAAGAAAACAGGTCAAGGTAGAATATCTATATATATGTTTCCTTCTTTTCTTTACGTTGCTATATTATATATTTATCTTCTTTTCACTTTTTCTTTTTCGACTTGTTCTTTCTTTGTCATGCTTGTACTGACATTTTTCTATTTTTTAAGACAAGAATCCCAACCATTTGCCGTTCATATGAGCAATACTGCAGAATATTGGCCTCAGAAAAGGAGATGTGTAAGAAATTAATTAAGGAGAGAATGATGAAGCACAAGGAGATGAGTGAGAGAAACGTCAAAGAGATGAGGAGTTGAAACTAAAACATCAAATTCAATTGCTAAAGCAGCTTGGGTTATTTCTCTTTTAAATCTTATTGTTTATTTTTATTAAATAATGTTTTTAGTCATACTCTATAAGTGTTATTGTGAAGTTTTAGAGTTTATTTTTATTTGATGACGCTTATAGTCATTTTTATAAGTATTATTATTATTTTTTATTATTTCTTTTATAAGGTATTATTATCTATTTTTATTGATAATGCTTTTAGTAATGTTTTATATGTGAATCAATGGTCCAACCATTTTTTATGACTATGTGTTTTTTTTTTATTTGCCTCCGTTATTTTTTCTGACTATATATGTAAGGCTATTTTTCCTTTTTTTTTCTTTTTTTATTAAAATTGTAATNATATGTAAGGCTATTTTTCCTTTTTTTTTCTTTTTTTATTAAAATTGTCATCAATAATTCAATTATTTTATTTATTTTGTTAAATCTTATTAGTGTAGTAATATTTAATTTACATAAGATGTTTAATTCAATTACTTCACTAATATTTTTAGAGAAAATAAAAACCATATTTATTGGACAAGACAAGGGGTGCCAATTCACAATTGAATCATGGCGCGAGGCTAATGTGGTTAAGAAAATAAGTGTCTAATTCTAAGGCACCCGCAGTTTTAAGTCCATTGGGAATCTTTGTTCGCTGCATCACCGTATTTTCCTCTGTTTCTGCATTAGTTGTCTTCATAATCAACATTGACAAGAACGATTACAAACTAGTTGACATCTCCATAACTTACTTACTTCTCATTGGGGCTGTTGCTTTGGAGATTGATGGGTTTATTGTATTTCTTTTCTCTGGTTGGTCGGACACGGTGGATTTAACTAAAACGATTTTCGATAAACTATTTAGGAGGGGAGGTATTATTCATAGTTCTTCACTGTGGAGAACCCATCAAAAAAGATGGTCGGGGTCAATGGCGCAGTACAACCTAATAAGTGTTTGCCTCAAAGACATCTCACAATCCAAATTTATTTATGAAGTCCCAAAGATACTTTCTATCATCAGCAATTTGATAGGTAAACAGCGGCGCTTGACTTGGGAAGATGTGAATGTCGATTTGAAAGAAACGATCTTTGGGCAACTCTCAGAGAAAGTTAAGGAAATTGAATATGATAGATTTAGCATTGAGTTATGCAAGAAATTATTGGCTCATAGTGATTAAGTGCTTGAAAGACGGAAATGTCCTGAGGATTTAATCCACTGGAGCATAGTTGGGGTAGAATTTGACCACAGCCTTCTTCTTCTTTACAATCAAAGTTAAGTTACTTAATCTTTACGCAAGTTTTATCATTCTTGTATAGAAAATTTTCTATTTGATATCTCAACATAAATAATATGTGTAAATTTTTTTTTCCTATATAAGCTATATGATATGATATTTTTGTGAAGGTCAAAAATAGGTTATCATATTATTTTTTAATTAAATTACCAATAAATTATATATCTTAATTTCTAAATAAATTGAAGTATAATTATATTATTTATTTCTTCAAAATAATGCATCAAGATCAACTACCCATTTATTGTTCTGTTATTTAGTATAAGGCTAAAATTGTCAATCAAACATCTTTACATTTTGTTATTGGGTGAGACTATTTGCATAAAAGAAAATTTTCACACCACAATTCTTCTAAATACATTCCGCTAAATAAATGTTGAAATTTTAAATTTTTATTCATCTCATCTTTCATAATTTCAAAAATAATCATAACATAAATTTAATAAATGATTTCTTAATTAAAAATTACTAGTAGAAAATTTTATTAAAAATTTATAAGCTTATGTGAGTATTGATATATTTATACAATATTTTTCTTTTTCTTTTCTAAGAAAATATATCTAATTAACTTCACAATAAAATATTTTTCTTTTTATTGTACTTTTAATTAAGTTTAGGCATGGTCTACTCAATTCGGTTAATTATGTAGAATTATTTGTGAAAATTTTAAGAACAATCAAACAGAAATTATACTACTTTAATATGCTAATGGTGGATGTATTTAGAAGGACGGGTGTACTTTTAATTAAATTTAAGCATGGTGTAATTAATTTTGTTAATTATATAAAGTTATTTTTGAAATGTTTAAGATCAGTCAAATTAAAATTAAATTACTTTAATATATCAATGTTGGGTGTATTTAGAAGGATGGTATAGAAATAATTTTTTTTGGTACAAATAGTTTCACCTTTTATTATTCTCTTATTTAGTTATGTAATTTGTTAATTAGGTGACAATAATGTAGAGTTCCAATTTGGAACCAAGCTCAGGGGCCATTAAACCCAATCTCCATGCAACATGCAACATAAAGCCTTATGTCACTAAATGGGTTGGGTTTTACCACATTGTTATATGGGCCAACAACACACCATCTCGTAAGGTGAATTAAGGTTTAAAAGCTGAGAAAGAAATAATAAGTAACAAAGATCTATTTTTTTGCATCATAAGGGGGGTCCTTGTTCAATATTTAATACTGTAATACTTAATTGGGATAATTTTAAACATACATCTTTACAGCAAGTCTTACAAAATCGTTTAAGACTTAAGGCTGAATAGAAAGTATTATGTTGCTTGCAGAACAAGGATATGCTTTTAGAGGTCATGATGAATTAATCAATTCACTGAATCGTGAAAATTTCATTGAAAATATAAAATCTTTTACAAAAATTAGAAGGTTCAAGTAAAAATTTTCATTATCTTGATTTGGATAAATGAAAAAAAAAAAAATTTGTCGATTTTTCTCTATTAAAATAACAACATTTTATTTATAAAATAAACATGGATATATTTGATATTAAAAGGGGTGCATAAAATGAATTTTAATTTTTTAAATTTTAGTAAAGGATGCTTTGAGGAATTGGGTGCATCTAACCTCACTCTTAGTAATTAGACATTCTAAGGCCCATGTGCATAATAAGGGCTCTCGTAGAAAAAAGGGTATTTACTCTGACCCTCCAGAAAATTTTAAAAAAACTCTTAGTCTTAAATTTTTATTAAATTAACACTTACCTCTATAAAACTTAACAGCCATTAAATTTAATTTAACATATAACTAGTGAGAAGGATTTTTTTTAATAAACAAGGTATTTTTTGACAAAATGACTAGTTCTTCAGGCCAAAAAAAGACTATCTAGGGTTAAATATTTTTTTAAAATTTATCTGAGGGATCAAAGTAAATACCCCTGTTGAAAAGCCGTAATACCTTAGCCTATTTTTGAAGTTTGGCTTAGAATCTTTTAAATGATGACTTTATCTGGATTTGATTTAATCTAGCTATTTTTGAAAAAATACTTTGATTATGTTTCTCGATAAATATTAAGGGGGTTATCTTATTCTTAAAAAGATTATCTTTTAGAACCAAATAGGTGCACGAGTCTTGAATTAATTATTCATACCATATTTCTAGATTTTGCAAATGGGTGGAAATCTTTTTCAATTGTAGATTTATCTACTACTGTAAAAGAAGAAGACAAACTCCCTTTGCTTGCTTTGACAGAAGTTGACATGCACACTCCTTTCTCCCTTGTGAAATTCGGCCAGTACTCTCTCATCTAGCGTTTGTGTGCTAATTGTACTACCCATATGCATTACTCATATACGTGGTGTAGGTTACACTAAATTTTTTAGGAATACGAAAATATAATCTTATTCAAAGTCTACTTATTAATTAGTAAAGTCATTAATTATTCTAAAACTCTTTTATTTTTATTATAATCCATTTCTAATTGGAAACAAAATTAATTTAGGAAATAATGTTTCCAACCTAGTCATACTCGAAGTTGGTCGATCATCCCTACTCCATGGATGACTATAGGGTGTGTATGTTCTCAGAGTTGGTCGATATCCCCTACTCCATGTAGGACTCAATTAACGTTTAATATGAATGGATTCAATACATTAGTTTTGAGTCAACTCCTGTAATATCAAAACTTCACTCTTAAATTATGTGTAAAAGTATAAGAGAATAAACTCAATCCATATGATGATATGTTTGCATGTGTACTCTCACAGCATACCATTAATTGAAGCCATTTCAAATTATCATGTTACTTGCAACAATTGCTTCTTATTTCCTTGAGAAAAATTATCAATTAATAGTTAATTAGACTATCACCATTAATAACGTGATTATAAATTAAGTCTTCAAATAATGAATCTTCTTACTGAATACTTAGTTAAGGTTTATTATCCAAGTTTTTGATATTTCCATAATGATTATTTCTCTCTATTATGGATTTTTTATTCTATATTTATGAATATATGTTCTCGTTTTTTTTTTTTTTAATTGACGGCAAAATTCTCAAAACTAATCGTGATCATTGAATATAGAGGATTTCTCATACTTAATAAAAATATTATATAATTCTGCTTTTATTTATTAGGAAGTACAAGAGATAGATCTTAGAATCAAATTAATTCAAGTCTACTCCAAGAACCAGAATAAATTTAATTTAACAAGTCTACTCCAAGAATCAGAATAATTTTAATTTTAAACAAGTCTACTCCAAGTATCAGAATAATTTTAATTTCAAGTGTGTTGAGGGCAAATAGAAAAGGGTGTAAAATAAAAGGCTTATGGAAACAACGAATGGAATTACTCTGCAAACATAGATAAAGATATGAAGAAGGCTTCAATTTAATGAGGCAGCCCTGCTTTGTCTTGTTCTTTTCTTCTCTCCTAATTTTTCCCCAAACAAAATTTAAAGGTACATTTGATAGTTAATTAAAAAAAATTAAAATATTAAAAAATTGTCATAAAATTGAGTCTTCTATTGATATTAAAAAGGGAAATTGTATCTATCCTTAAATTTAAAATATTCATTTTTCATTTATTTTCTGAAATAAACCCACCAAACAACAATAATAACCCGGTAAGTTATTTTGTCCAAATGGTATCAATCATATATATTATAAAAAAGAAAAAATCACTTTCTTTATAAAAATATTAAAAAGTTTTCAAAAGAGGGGAAAAGGGTTTTAGGTATTTTAATTTTATATAAATAGAAAAACTTATCATAAAGAAAATACCTTTAAAAATTAAAGTAGATTTTGGTCTTTATTCAAATAAATAAATAAAGAACGTTAAAAATTAATTGTAATTGTTATTTTTAGAGTACATTTTGGTGTAATGGAATATAGTAAAATTGAAGTTGATATTTTAGGCTTGATTTATTTTTTATTTAAAAAAAGAAAAAAATAATCATCAACGAACATGATATTTTGCCCATTTAGTGGTTAATTTTAGCAGTAGTGTTCACTATTCATTAGGGGGTTTATTATAATTTGAATCACAAGTGGTTCATTTTATTTAGCTATATCTCGGAGGGTTCAATGAATTTTTCCTTTAAAAACTCTCTTACTTGGGAGGATCCTCAATTCTTTTCTTACACCACGATCAACCAGCTTCTTTCTGGTAATAGTTTTTTTCATCAGGTCAAATTAACATTTTACTTGTAACAATTGCTTATTATTTCCTCAAGACAAAATATCATTTAATGGTTAATTAGACTATCACCATTTATAATGTGATTACAATTTAAGTCTTCAAGATAATGAATCTTCTTATTGAATACCTAACTAAGGTTTATTATCCAAGTACTTGATATTTCCATAACAATAGTTTCTCTCCAATATGGATTTTATTTATATTTATGAATATATGTTCTCAATTTTTTTCATTGATGGCAAAATTCTCAAAACCAATGACGATGATAATTGAATATAGGGATTTCTCATATTTAATAAAAATATTATATAATTCTGCTTTTATTTATTAGGAAGTACAAGAGATAGATCTTATAATCAAATTAATTCAAGTCTACTCCAAGAATCAGAATAATTTTAATTTTAAACAAGTCTACTCCAAGAATCAGAATAATTTAAATTTTAAACAAGTCTACTCCAAGAATCAGAATAGTTTTAATTTTAAACAAGTCTACTCCAAGTATCAGAATACTTTTAATTTCAAGTGTGTTGAGGGCAAATGGAAAAGGGTGTAAAAGAAAAAGCATATGGAAACAACGAATCAAATTACTTTGCAAAGATAAAGATATAAAGTAGGCTTCAATTCAATGTAGCTGCACTGCTTTGTCTTATTCCTTTCTTCTCTCCTAATTTTTTCCCGAATAAAATTTAAAGGTACATTTGATAGTTATTAAAAAAATGGTCATAAAATTGAGTATTATATAGATATTAAAAAGGGAAATTGTATCTATCCTTAAATTTAAGTATTCACTTTTCCTTTATATACCCACCCTTGTACAGAATAATACCTTTATTTAAAAAATCAAATAAATACTTATTTTCTTAAATAAACCCATTACGTTTATATCTACACCCATAAAACAACAATAGTAACCCATTAAGTTATTTTGTCCTCATAATTAATTTTGTTTAAGGTTAATTTGATAATAAAAATTATGTCAAATCAAAGGTGTTCAGATTATCTTTTTTTTTTTTAAATACAAATAGTATAATTCATATATTTTATAAAAAATAAAAAATCATTTTCTTTATAAAAATATTAAAAACTTCTCAAAAGAGGGGAAAAGGGTTTTAGGGATTTTTATTTCTATTTTATATAAATTGAAAAACTTATCATAAAGAAAATACCTTTAAAAAATAAAGTAGATTTTGGTCTTTATTTAAAAAAATAAAAAATTTATTACAAAAATAGTCTTCATAAACCAGGTTTATAACATTTTTATGTACATTCTTTATATGAGTTGTTATCTTTTGTTTTATTTCAAGCCATAATTTTTTTTTTAAATATCCAAAAAATAATTATTTGTGATTAAATAAAATCATACCATTTCGATGTAGTAATTTTGACTAACGTTTATTTGCTTCTCTATATATTTAAGTTTTCTTTGCTTTGATGAAAATTTTTGTTGAAGTGAATTTTAGAAAATAAAACAAAATAGGTTAGATGTTGATTAACATGTTTAGAATACCGTTAATGGAAAGGGTGGGTGTAAAAAGTAAAGGATATTTAATTTAATTAAGTTTACATGTACTTAATTATAGAATTATTTAGGGAAAATTTTATTATACAAGTTTTAATGGGTGTGTTAAATAAAAGAAATGAGCGCAAAAAACCTCACTCGAAAGAAAAATTCAAAAGATTAAAAAAAAATTCTCAGATAATTGAGTCCAATATAAATATTAAAGAGGAATATTGTATCAAAATCCCGAGATTGGTCAAAATCTATAAATTATTTTCAAAAGTAACAATGAACCCCCTCTTGTCCTTCACTGTTTATAGAAAGTGAAGGGAATTGCAACCAAAAAAGACTGCTATTTTTTAGCCTCACATCAGTGCATTGACTAAATCAGTATTCATGAAATATCGTTTAAATAAAAAAAAGTCTAAAACAAGAGTTAATTATCATAATGATCAAGTTGAGAGTGGCATTTTGATTTTAGTAGATTTGCAAATGTTTTGGGCTTAGTTGATGAAATTTAGAAAGTTGGTTTTTGCAGAAATCTTTGGAAACTTTAAGTATGGTTGTTGACCCCACCACCTTTGGAGCCGTCATTGACAATGCAATTTTTCCTTAAAAAACTCTCTTAGTCGGGAGTGTCCTTATTCTTTTCTTACACTACCATCAACCAGCTTCTTTGTAGTAATAGTTTTCTTCATCAGACAATGGCCCAGTTACAGCACTCCCCTCCTGGCGATGATGCTTCAATGGACTCTTCAGCGAGGTAATGCCTGCTGCCTCCTCTTGACTTACCCACTACTTTATGCTTTTCAAATGAATCTGGAGCAATGGTTAGATCTGGATAGGTGCATTCGCTTTAATTAAGTTTAATTTACTCAGCATATAATATATTTATACATGGTTAAGTTTCACTTTAAGAAATTGATGTAGCTCTGTTTTATCCCAAACTAAGGCCACGTTCAATGTAAATGCATGTGTGAACATAACTGCTAAGCCTTGTTTTAAGAGTTATGGATGCAAATTAAATTAGGTCTGTCTTGTTTTTAGGCTTGATTATATTGATTATCGAACTTTTGAATAAATTAATTTTCTCCCTTAGCTTTAGTCTATTTCTTTCTCCAATTGCTTGTAATACTTGCTCCTCTTTCTTTCATTATTATTTGAGGGCTTCATTCCTTATCAATTAGTACTAGAGCACAGTTCAATCCAACTCTTTTACTCATTGAATTCGCTTCCTCATCCTATAATTTCATAAACCCTAGAAACCTATAGTATTCATCAAAACTTAACAAAAGAATCCAAGAAAACCTAAAATATGTCCAAGCTGTTACAATCGTTGCCCACGTCTTAGCCGTCTGACCAAGTCACCTCTCACCTCCACCATGAAACAATAGATTGACAACTCCTCTTTCAACTTCCCTTTTATGCCGTCTCCAAAATCTAATTGAAAATGTCACCGAAAAACACACAAAGTTTCAATTAACCACCCTTTTTACCGCCACTCTCCACTCACCAAAATCTCACCGAAAAAGCCACAAAGCAAGATTGATCTTGAGGGTTGAGGGTGTGAATGAATATCTAAAGATGTTGATGATGTCAATGCTGAAGAGAATCCTATTGAAATTGTGTCTATAGTTGAAGAAGAATATGGTGAGGAACAAAGTGTCCAATCTAAAAGACTTGCCTTTTAGGTGAAGAGACCAATCCTATTTATAAATCTAAGACCTCCCTTTATAATTATTCAATGTGTAACAACTCAATAATCCTCTGCTTGGACAAGATATATGGTGTGTATCACTATCTGTACATCACCTCAAACTATCTCTCTCTGAAGCCGAAGTCCTATACATAAATAGTTTGTAAGTTTGGTTGTGGTACTACTATTAACGAATGAGGTGTCCAGCCCAAAAAGACTAGCCCATTGGGTGGAGAAACTAATCTTCTTTATAAACCTAAGACCTCCCATTACAACTATTGAATATGGGACAACTCAACAATCCCCCTTTAAGAGGAGACACATGTTATGTATTATGGTCCTCTTGGACAAGACACATGGTGTCTATCACGGTCTACGTCTCTGTCCGAAGCGTAAGTCCTCGCATTAATAGTTGATTGGTTTGGCTCTGATGCCATGGTTGAAGAACTAGGTGTCCAACCCAAGAGACTAACCCATGGATGGAGGGACCAATCTTTTTTATAAACTTAAGACCTTCACTTACAACTATTCAATGTAGGACAATTTAACAATCCCTGCCCAGAGAGCACATATAGTGTATATAATTATCCGTTCATCCTCAAACTGTCTTTGTCCAGAGTCCAAGTCCTTACATTGATAGTTTGTGGGTTTGGCTTTGATATCATTATTATGAATTTTACCTGCAGTGTAAACTTGTAAAGAAAATAAAATATGAAATAATAAACCAATGAGCATAAGTTATATGGTAAAACCATCTTTTGATGAGGTAAACCACCACAACGCAAAGAAAGAATTTTATTAAACCACACCTTCTTACGAACTCTCTCTAGTCACTAGGAAATTGAAATCCTTTCTCTCTAATTTAGGAGAAATTATTTAGGAGAAAATAATAAGAGAGATAAGCTTGAATGGACCTATAATGATATATACCTAGAGAACTAGACTCTTTTATATAGTACTCCTAATCTCACTCTTATTGCTTTCTAAGCAATACGGGATTAACATAATATATACGTATCACAAGCCTTTTATAGTTGGACTCTCTTTCTTGTGGAAATTAGAGTCCTTTAATTAAAGATTTAATAAAGCCTTTTTCCTAATTTAAATAGGAACTTTCCTTATATAACTAGGATTCATTTTATTTGTCTAAAAAGTAACTTCGCTTTTAACATCTCCCACTTTAAATTATCTTTCATATTCTTCTTTGCCTTCTACTCTTTTTTTATAGTTATGCTGCTTATGTTTTTATCAAGCCATAAGAGGATCCGCACCATATGTACTTCCCAGTATTGATTAGCTTGGTTAATCTTTTGTATGTCCACAGTTCCTTATTCCACTTATTCTCAAACAAAATTATATTGAACTCCTTTATGTCTTGTCTTTGAATGAAAGGTTGGATTCCTTGCAATGTGTAGGGGCTCTGACTATCACAAAATAAAATAATTTTCTCTTGTTTATGCCCAAGCTCCTTTAATAACTTTTTAATCCAAATAGTTTTCTTATAAGCTTGTATAGCTTTAATAAATTCTGCCTCTGTTATAGATAATGGCAAAATAAGTTATAATTTTGAAATCCAACTCATAGCTCTCTTTATTAGTGTAAAAACATAACTCGTACTAGATGTTCTCTTATCAAGGCCACTTACAAAATTTAAATCAACATAGCCCCTAATAGTGAATTCTGATCCTACATAACATAATGCAACATTTAAGGCCCCTATGATGCATCTAAAAATCTTTTTTATAGTACTCTAATGCTCTTTCCTTGGATTTGCCATGAAAGGACTAACTGCTCCAATTGTTGATGTAATGTTCAATTTATAAAAATCATTGCAAACATTAAGTTGTCCAGCACTAATGTATACAACATTCAAGACATCTCCATCCTCTCTACTTCTTTATTAGGATTAAAACTTAAGGATAATTTATAATTTATAGGAAGTAGGTATAAATTGGCTTACAATACTACATATTGAAGCGATACAAAATTTTCTTCAAGTAATTCTTTGAGGAGAGCCAAATTTTCCTTTCTTTTCTCAGTGAATTTGCATCCCTAAAATCTTATTTACTAGTCCAATATTCTTTAGGTCAAACTCCCTAGCCAGCTGCACGTTTAATTCTTAGACTCGATCTTTGTTGGGACTTGAAATCAACATGTCATCCATATACAACCACAAGATAATAAAATCATTATCACCCTAAAACCTCTTATAGTATGAACAATGGTCTAAACCAATCTATTATATCTATGGCTAATTATGAAGGAATCAAATCTCTTATTTCAATATCTTGATGCCTATTTTATGCCTTATAAAGTTTTGGTTAACTTACAAATCAATTTCTCTTTAGCTTTTTCTTTAAAACCTTCAGGTTGAGGGTATAAATTTTTTCTTCAAATTTTCTATTAAGAAACTTGGTTTTCATATCTAACTAATCTAAATGTAAGTCAAATGTAGCATACATAGCTAAGACTACTGGGATAGTAGTAAGTTGAACAGTAGGAGAAAATATCTTATTGAAATTAAAGCCTTCTTTATGAGCATAACATTTAACTACTTGTCTAGCACAATATCGCTCAACTTGATCATTGTCATCTTGTTTGATCTTGTAGACCTACTTATTTTCAATGGCTTTCATTCCTAATGATAGTAGCACAACTTCTCATGTATAATTCTTGTACAAAGTTTTAACTTCTTAAATTTCTGCCATCTATAAAGATACAGCTTAACTATTTGTCTCTTCTTCAAAACTTGACGACTCTCCATCTTCTATTAGGAGATAGTATGTAATATAGCTTACCATAACATACTCTGAGTACAAAGAGGGTGATCTCAATGTTTGATCCTAGGAGTACTTTCAAACTGTTCAAAATATGGATCACCTTCCTGGGAAAAGATCTATGGGTATTTAAAATTTAATCAGTAAAGAGACACATTTTGTGTATTTTAGAACTCTCTAAACCACAAGTCTTCTCTGTATATATCTATCGTTCATTCTGAGTATAGACTAATGGGCTTCTTGCAAAAATTTTCTAAGGTTATGGAAAGAGGAAGAGAAATGACGACACAATAACAACTCTTGAAGAAGGAGAGGTGACACTAGGGTTTTCTCTAAGAAGCCTTGTCTTTCTCTCCCTTCTAATTGTTTAATTAATTACATTTTTTTTTGAATAATTAGGTTTAGTGTTTATATACCTTATGGCTAGTATATGAACTTCACATTAATTTAATTTGATGAAATCAAATCCCTTCCATGTTTTGCTATTTGTTCCTTCATTTGATTTAAATCAAATTGTGGAACATATCTTTTGGAAATTTCAAGGGGCAAGTAAGGAGGCATTAGGGTTTTGGCTTTGTAACAATGTTATAAAGCTACCTTAATCAGCCTTTGGGCCAACCTATGGATGGGTCCAACCCAACTCTTAAGCCTAAACAAATATTCAGCCCAACATTAAGCCTTGTGTGAGTCCAACCCATACTGTCACGACCTATAATCCCTTATACAGGAACCCCAGGGGTGACTATGTAAATAAATTAAATAAAATGTTTTGACTAAAAACATTTACACTTAAAAATACATGTTACAAAATTTTTTCAATAAAATAATATATAACAAATAACTCATGCTACATCTTAGAAAGTGTTACCCAAGTGTAGGTAGTCTTAATTATGGTTCTCGGTGAGTCCAAGTATCGTATCCACAGGGAGATTTTTATTAAGATGAAATGGTCCTTATTTCAATGTCCAAAAT
>JANKKB010028276.1:0-13983 GCA_026225775.1 Bursera palmeri | reverse complement strand
AATATACTGCCTACCCTCTTCTGCCTTCCCACACTCCTATATAACAACTGTATTTCTTCCAGAACCCTTCCAGAACCCGCTACATTCCTCCTGCCTCTAACAAACTGCATGCCATAACAGCCTATAACAAACTATACTCCTCCAAACCAACTGCCAACTCATTTTGCCAGCTCACTGCACTGCTAAGGTTATTCCTAACCAATTGCCAGCTCACTGCCCTCTTGATGATCGGTGGCCCATCACATTTCTCCTTGATTTGTTAAGGAGAAATTCTAAGTTAAAAGACAATGCACCAGGTAGAAAATCCAAGAATTTCAGAGAGAAAGAATATATTGAAGCTACTGTGTTATTTTGTATCATATTTTTAATGTGAAAATAATTTTTTATTAATCATGCACAAAATAACAAATCTTTATTACCCAATGGAAGCGGAATCAGAATGGGTTCTGGTATATCTTCTTTAAAATGATGTCTCAGCAATAGGTTTTTCTTAAACCACATTCACTTGTCTTTCTTTGTTGGAAGGCATTTATTTACTGTTATCTAGTATTAAGCTTATTTTTTATTATTGAAAATAGGAATAAGTGAAGCTCCCATAATATAACTTAGTTGGAAAATGATGAAGTCTCGATACTATTTCAGTGTTAGCTTTTCTTCCTTTAACAAATTTCTTTTCACAGGAGGAGCTTAATAATCCTGCCACGGATAACCCTAATGAGAGAGCAACCAGCTCCAGTTCACAGCATCATTCTATTCTGCTACAGGTTAATGAATTTTTAAAGCTGTGGGCTTTTTCTTTCTTTCATTACTAAATTTGGTTGGTGAAAAATGAGCTAATTGAGAGACAAGTAATGTTATTGTTTAAGTGGATTTTGGTTTATAATTTTTAGATTAATAGTGATTACATTATTTTTCTCTTTTTGTCATCAGGTTATTGCCAGTCGGCTTGGCTGTACGCCAGATGATATATGTGATTTTGAATTGCAAGCATGTGATACTCAACCGAGTATAGTTGCTGGTGTTAAGAAGGAATTCATTTTTTCAGGAAGGCTTGATAATCTCTGCATGTCATTTTGCTCTCTGAAGGTAAGAATTGTTTTATGGGCTGTCTGCCATGTCAAGATACAAGTATGAGTTGCGTGGTTGAGTTTCTATCGATGGAATTTCTTACATAATGTAGTGCCATTTTTTTAAATAATAATAATAATAATAAAAAAAATTAAGACATGTTTGGACTGCTGCAATTTTTATTTTAATGCGATTATGTTTGGACTGCTGCAATTTTTATTTTAATGTGATTTTGTTCTGCTTGATGTTTTATCTTTCATTACTGATTCATGAGATGCAAAAAGTTTCAAATGACCTTCTCTGATCTTCCCGTAAATGAATTACTTGATTTTCTGAATCTTTCAAGTGTGGATATAGTTATAGTATTTTTCTTTTTTTTGTAATGTAATTATGCTGGCCTTATCAAATATATTATTTTGGTTCTACATAGTTAGATTTGAAATGACTCTTTGTAGTGGCAGTTTTGATTTGAACCTGAGCTTTGGAATTGTCAAAAGTTTACTAATTCTTACGTTACTGATTTCTTAATTTTGTGATGTTAACTTCTTATATCATAAGTTTGAATCCAGTTTGGGATGACATGACCTAGTTTTCGGTGATACCAGAGACATTGATAAAGCAGCATTATTGTTCTCATTTTTTTTCCTTCAGGCATTCTTTCTGTGAATAAACTCCAGCTGTTCTAAGTTGCCTCTTTATAAATTCAATTTCAGGCATTGATAGATGCTACATCCTCTGAAAGCAACCTTGAGGATGAGTCTGGTGTTAGAATGGTGGCGTTGTTTGATCATGAGGAGGTTGGATCAAATTCGGCTCAAGGAGCCGGTTCTCCTGCTATGCTAGATGCTCTATCACGGATCACAAATTCCTTCTGCTCAAACACTAAGGTTCTGCTCTATACTCATTTTCTACTTATGGGTTTTGATTAAAAGACGATGTACCCTGAGTCTCCAGAATTTTTTATTTGCTTGCATTTCTCTTTGAACATTTGCAAATTCAATGCTTCTTTATGTAGAATCAAATTTCTAGTTACTATATATTAATTCTTAAACTCATCGTATAACATTTGTCTTACTTCTGGAGGATATCCACTGCTTTTGAGATTTGAAGATAAAGAAAGAGAGCTGGGGTTGGAATAAAAGGCTTTACATTCTTTTCCAACTTCTGATTTTCTATTCTAAGTTTGAAACTGTTTTTGTTTTCCCCTTTATTTTTGGTTTCATCATTTAAAAGAACGTTTAAATAAAGATCATAACCACTAAGCACTGTTGGTATTATTGTACACCTATATGCATTTATTTTAACTCTATATCACATGTAATCATATATTTGTTGTAGAGCAGGAGTGTGTCTGAACAAGGTTCAACTGAGAATTTGAAAATTCTTTAGTTTCAGCCTGTTTTATTGAAATTAAAAGGTAACATAGTCTGCAAGCTCTTTCTCATTGATCAGAGCTATTAGCTGGAAACATGTTATTGGTCTTTCCCATGTGATAATGGGCAGTGTATATGTAATTAAAGAATCGGCATGCATGTCTCAAACAATTTATGCACACTTTCAATGATTTAATTTCATCTAGAAAGCTTATTGTTTTTGACAGCGTTATTGTTATTATTAATATTTTCCAGCTGCTGGAGAAAGCAATCCAGAGGAGTTTTCTTGTTTCTGCTGACATGGCACATGCACTACACCCTAACTATATGGTATGATGTATGTTTCAATAGTTATTATTCCAGATAATTTCTTTTGTAAAACTGTGGTAATATTGGGTTATTTCTCAGGACAAACATGAAGAGAATCATCAGCCAAAGTTGCATGGGGGTCTCGTTATCAAGCACAATGCAAATCAACGCTATGCGACTAATGCTGTTACCTCTTTTATATTCAGGGAGATAGGCATGAAGCATAAACTACCTATTCAGGTCTGTTTTACCTTTTTGAGGATTCACTTGTCGGTGTTTCTGAAAAAAAGAATACATCAATATCTTCGGCTCATTTCCCCTTGCTTTTTCCTCTAGGTGAATTTAACAGAATTTCCCCCGTGTTGCCCTTAACTTTGAGTTTAAATCATACCAATTGGAAAAGGATTGGGAAATATGGTATCAAAATTATTTTTCATGAAATTTATCTCCAAAATGGGAAATGGAAATGTCATATTTAAGCATTAGAGTCCTAAATTTCATCCTACTAAGGATACGAAATGAACATGTGAAAAATGTTAAATATAAGAAGGGTTCTTAATGGCTTATATTAAGAAACTACTTTGAGGAAGGTATTTATTACTTACCACTTAAGGAAGTCAAATATTAATTAATTAACATTAATTATTTTCATAATTGGTAAGTATTATTATCATATTATTAAAAATAGTTTTTAACATTATATCCTAAAAATCTATGTTAAGATAACTCATATAAGAATATATCCGTATGTTTTTCTAAGCAGAAGTTCGTATTGTTATTTTGAGTTTTCTAACATGTCATAGCCATTGACTTGGGAGCTCTATCTTCATCTTGTTGATTTTCCTTTCTGTGCTGAGAAGCTGCCCATGAAAATAGAGTTGGGGAAACTTGATGTTAACATAAAAGAAGTAGAACACCTTCTGCTAAAGTGGAAGGTGCCAAATTGCGTGTGAGATCTAATTTGGTTAATGATTGATCATCTCATAGAAATATTTGTGAATGCAGGATTTCGTGGTCCGCAATGACATAGCATGCGGTTCGACCATTGGTCCTATCTTAGCAAGTGGCGTGGGAATTCGTACTGTTGATGTTGGTGCTCCACAGTTATCAATGCACAGTATACGAGAAATGTGTGCCGTCGATGACGTGAAATATTCGTATGAGCATTTCAAGGCATTCTTCCAAGAGTTCACTCATCTTGATGCCACGATTACAGTAGACATGTAGTTCTCCCTGCCATAGTTGCAGTCGATCTTGCTCTAGATGGGATGCAAACATTATCATGAACACATGACACATTACTGATCAATTGTTATGTCGTGCAAGATCTTCATGACGCACTGGAAAACTATTGAATCACTGGTCCATGTTGTGCTTCTATGCCAGCTGATAACTTAGTTGCAAAATATTTGAATGTGTTTATGTGCCTGGATATACTTGGTTGTATTTAGGTGGTAATATTGTACAATCACGAGTCCTTGTTCAGCTCCAGCGCCAAACTTCTAGGTCTAGGAGTCAGCTAAAATCCAGTCTCAAACTACAGAACTGCCATGGAGAGGCTGTAAAATATTACAATTGTTTGCTGGTTAAAAGGGTCGATTTCCACAACCTTTTATAACTTCGAGCTGAGATTCGGGAAAAGACTGATTCCATGCAAAACTTGAGAGATCTTGGATGTTAAACCAATTAAATCATCGAAAAAACCTTAATGAAAATCCTGCAGCGGAGCAGTTATTGAACAATTACCACACCCATGAATAAAAATTCATGAATACCGTTTGGAAAAATATAATAATAAGCACCGACAGCCTTGATATAGAATTGAAGGAAGAGAAGCAAATGTCACACACCCACGTTGAGCTCAAACTAAATCTGTGGTGTTTATTATTTTGAGTAAATAAACTAACTCAAGAAGGCAGCCGCAATATCGCATTCGCAGTCAAAATAGCAATGGACACCAATATAAATCAGCATTCGATGGTATGTTGAAGTACAAGTGATAAAAAAACTACGAAAATTCCCAGATAATTCATCTGCTTATAGCTTAAATGGAACCACCTAATGAACTATCGACGTGGCCTGCTTTCATTCGGCAAGTACTTTCTGCACCTCAGCTGTAACATCTTTGGGAGGTTTCTCTGCGTGAAGATTTGCAACAACGCCCTTCTTGGAATAATAGTCAATTACCTGAATTTTGAAAGTAAAAAGGAGAAAAATAATTAGAAATGTTGATAAATATAATCCACAACAGAACTTAGGCATAATCAGTTTGACAAAATCACAGCAGTATAAAAAATAAATTTGGAAGGACTTTGCTTATGGCAGTGACAGTGATAAAGAGGTTATCATGATTTGCAGCTTCACAATTCCCCCTACTTTGTAAAAGAAATGAAGCATATATTATAGGTTAATAGCTTAGTCCCAGAATAAAGTAACAATTACGTGATAATCCACCAGCTGTTACGTCAGGTTTTTTCGGATCAATAAGATCGGACTAAACATCAATTCCCAAGTACATTACAAGCACTAATACCCGAAAACAATTTGCTTCAGAAATTCCAAAGTGAAAAGTATATAGAAAACATACTGGTTCAGTTTGCCTGTGAAAAGCCTCCAGTCTTGACTTGAGGACAGCTGCAGTATCATCTTTACGTTGAATCAAAGGTTCTCCGGTTACCTTCAAAAAATGGAAATAATAGATGTTGGTCAACAAATCTACAGCTGATTCATAGAGATCAGTGAGCTAGTGCATGCAAACACCATTCACTTAAACCAGATAATCATTATACACACATATTTTCTTATGTTTTATCAATCATCAGATTTCATATATATTAAAGGCTCTTTACACCTGCCACCAGATAAATTACAATAATTGAAGCATTATTTTCCTGTGCACAATAAAAACTACTTATCATTTCTGAATTCTAGAATTTGCAATATATTTCTGAATTTTGGTTATCTGAGCCATGTTTGAACAACCTGTATGGTCTCCACATACAAGACCAAACGAGCTCCACTAACCGCAACTAAGTTTTACTTAGACATCTCACCTGGATGGAACCTCTATTTACACTTACAACATTTTAACTCCATGGCTAAAATAGTTAACTTGCTTCTTTCCTTCTACATTCTCCCAAAATTTAGCATGAATGAGCTACATGGCTTGGCCATAAAAAAATATAAGAAGTATAAGAAGAATAAAGCATATTGGCTTACATCATCAACACCGGGAACCTTGGGAGGTGCAAATTTGGTATGGTAGCTCCTGCCACTAGCCGGGTGAATCCAGCGACCAGTAATCCTCTCCTCCAATATAGCATCATCAATTGCAAAATTGAGCACCTTATCAATTTTAGCTCCCTTCTTCTCAAGCATCTCATCGAGCTGCATATAGAGTTAAAGAAGAGAACAGTAAGAAGCCCATACAACAAAACTAATACCAATCTGAAAATAGAGTGAATCAGAAAAATGACACGCACATGCACATACACATATGAGTAAACATGAATATATGCAATCAAGTTGAAAGAATTGACACCTTCTGTGCTTGAGTCACAGTTCTAGGAAACCCGTCAAGTATGAAACCTTTCTGACATGAGGGTTTCTTGACCGCTTCATCTATAATGCCAACAACCAAGTCATCAGAAACAAGCTCTCCCTGAAAAATCATCAGAAAACATCCTATTAGCAATCATCAATAAGAATCACAAACATTAACACAAAACAACATCTAATGAAGAGAAGGAAAAAAAAAAAAAAACTCAACCTTGTCCATAGCCTCCTTAGCCTTAACGCCAAGAGGGGTTTTAGCTGCAACAGCAGCTCTCAACATATCGCCGGTAGCCAAGTGGCACAAGCAGTACTCATCCTTAATGATTGGTGATTGAGTACCTTTTCCGGATCCCGGTGGGCCTGTAAATAATAAAATGTCCAATAATTACAAAAATGCAGCCATTATATCTCAAATGCTAAGTCATAGCAAACACAATCCGTGGCTAGAAAGCCAACAATGCACCCACATTCGTGTTTTGTTATCAAATTATATAAAAATAATTCAGTTTATCATCAATAAAAGTTGCAGAGAATTTTCTCTCTTTCTACTTCGTCAAAATATAAGAAACAAAAAATACCAACTTTAAAACTATAACAGGTATAAGAATCTGACACACAACCCCCAAAAAGAAACCCTAATTTTTTTTAATTAAGAAAAGGTTTGAAATTTATAAACTGTTAGACGTGCATACATATTATCATACCGTACGACAAGCTAACAAATTAAAAATAAAAGATTTTGCACAAATTTTTATCTTTTTTTTTTTTAATGAATCGGATCTGGAGAAAAATGTGAAGTGCAGAAATAGAGTTACCAATGAGAATGAGACGTTTGTCGGGTTTAGTGGAGCACTTCATGCGACGGAGAAGCTCGGTCATGAGATCTACGGAGGGAACATCTTCCAAATTGGTAGCAGAAGCATTCGCCATTGTTGTTGGTTAGGGTTTTTTTTGGTTTCTCTGGATGAATATGAACACAACAGAGAGTGAAATAGAGGTTGTTAAATGAAAAGAAAAGAAAGAGGGAAGGTAGGTAGTTGCTTCGGACCTTCCAACGCTTCAAACTCAAGCTTTGTTCTTACCGGATTTTGTCAATGGACTAGTCAAACTCTCTCACTTTGACTATTAATTTTTTATTAATATTTTTGTTTACTTCATTTTTATTTTTAAATTTTAATGAAATTGGGAAATGAAAACGACTTTGTCTGAAATAGGAAAAAAAAAAAAACCTTTTATACAGGAAAATTATTTAGGATAAACAATTTCTTTAGTTTATAATATCGTAATGCCAAAGTCAGTGAGACATTTAGGTGCGTTAGGTGGCTATGTAGCATAAAAATAAAAAACAAAAAATAAATGATTTGGTGATTATTTTCTTCTTAATTGAGTCATGATGTTCTCACATTTCCCTTTGAACATGAAAGAATGACAATATTATCCACACTTACTGAATTTATGCACAGCCACAAACAGAGAAGAAGATGATTATGGTAAGTCATAAATCGAGATTTAATCTTCAAAGGGTTAAAAAATCTTAAGCAGGAAACAAAAAGAAAAGACATTCAGAAAGCCAGCAACCACTTCAAAAAAATTGCTTCAATTAACCGCCCGAAAACAGTAGTTTGCTTTAGCTACTACCACAAACCAACCTAACAATAATAATTAATATGGGTAAACACTGGTTGATAGATTATAGGAACAATCGGACTAAGATAAAAAGTCGAACATTTTAGCAAAGTATCGGAAAGCATAGGACCATTTCTAGTAGGATCCCTGCAGATAACAGAGAAAAAAGCCCCATTTCTACAACTAACGTCTTGTAGACGTCAAAACTGATATAAATGATGCGCTAGTATATCAACACTCATCATCTTCACTTTTAGATTTCTTCTTCTTTTTCTTTTTAACCTCACTGGTGGCTTGCACATCTTCCCCTTCATCCTTAACCTTCTTCTTTTTCTTCTTCTTGGATGCTCCATCTTCATGAGCATCAACCCCGTTAAAAACATTTGAGTTCTCCAATGGCTGTGCCTCCTCGTCCAATTTTCGCTTCTCTTTCTTTTTCTTCTTCTTCTCTGATTTAGCTTCGGAAGCATCGCCATTTGTAACACCAGTGGCTTTATCCTCAGACATAGTTTCACCATCCTCTGCAGCTGCTGCCTTCGATTTCTTTTTCTTGCTTTTCTTTACCGCAGCTTCTTCTGTCTCCATATCTGCATCAGAGAGTAAATTATAACCATGCAGAAGTGCAAAATTGAAAACCATGATAATGTTGATATTGAAGAATGAAAGCAAGCTAAATAGTCAAACACATTGGAACAGGTTGCGTTAGAGATAAATCTATCTAGACAATCACAGCCCTTGAGAAATTTTCACTTCAAGCCAAAGGGCCCATGTGTTGCAATATCATCTTAAGACTAAATGCAAAAGAGGCCAGTATCCAAAGTATATACCATCCAAGCATTTTTCAATCACACCACTCAAATATATTAATTCAATTTGCAAAAGAAAATAATCAGTTTATGTCTTTGCACACCATCATTTTGAGTAGTTTCAATAGCAGCTTTCATCACATCAATGTTTTTACGAGGTGCAACTCCTTTGTCATAAAAGTCCAGTCGCTCTTCAACTTGCTCACGAAGTTTCTCCCCAAAAACAGTGGTGTTGCTTTCTGCAACAAAAGTAGACGAAGTAAATTTAAAAGACAAACAGCCATGTCCAATAAAAAGATATTAGATCAATAATACTTTATCAGAAGTTCAAATTTACCCGCGAAACAGTCAATGCGAGATGCGATAGAACACTTGTTTGCAAGATAACGAGCCATTCGGCCCTTGTTCTTTGCAGAAGCTCGACCAATGAAAGATGAGTGGAAAATCAGACCATACTTTGGTGTGTTTCCTCGGGTTTTTAATGCCCTGAAGACAACAAGAAATAAGTGAAATGAGAAATCAAAACCAACTTTTGGTAAAAATTATATCATCTGGTGTTAGAATTATACACTAGACATAATAGCTTACTGAATTTGGAATTAGGCTTTGAAATTGAATCCAGAGGAATGAAATTATATTTCAAGTTTATGATTTTAACTTTTCTATAAGATTTACAAACAAATTAGCTGATGGGTAAAACACCTGAAGAGTGCTTTCTCAGCACCAAGGATCTGAAGGGTAGAAGATGGGCACTTGGCTAGATTTGTGAGACTACCAGCATGAGAAATCAGCCGAGCACCGACAACTTCACCAATCAAGGAGGCCAAATTGGGTGCAATATCATTCATCTTAGCAACCAGATAATCATAAAGCTTCTTCCTGTACTCAGAGAGGTTCATTACCTTCTGAGCAAACATGTGGACATTAATCAAGTCAACTGCAGACAGATCCTGTCCTGCAAGAGGAAAGAAAATAAGTGAATATGGTCCATGATAAGTTCAACGATCAATATAAAAACAAGAGTTCTACCCATTGATGCTTTTCCAGCTTCGATAATCTCTTTGGCTTTATCTTCATCTCCAAGTATGTCAGTTAAAGCTGGGATAATATCATCAGACAACTTTGACTTGTCCTCTATAAGTTTAACAACTCTAGCATAGAGATAGTTGTCATTGACAATCTTGACTAGTTCGGGGAAATGCCAAGAGTACCATTCTCTACATCAAGTCAAAATCAGAGAACAAGTTTTCAGCAAAGAATATGAAAAACCAGAATCTATTTTCAAAAAATAAATTACCACCAAATTCTTTACACCCAGAGATGTTGATTACATAGATTACAATGACTTTCTTTCCAACAGCAATGGTAGGTCAACATAGTTTTGAAGACATTTAACTTCAAAAAATTATTTGTTAATGTATGGATGGTAATAACAAACCTGACTCTCATGGAGAAGGAATTGATGTCCTTGTCAAGAGTATCAAGAAGGAAAATTGCCTGAATAACCATATTGTCAACTCGGTTAACATTGAACTTAACCTTTGCCCTGCTGTAACTGTGCCCCAGACCAAGTTGAGCTTTTTCCAAGTCACCAGGCTATGGAAGTGGAGATAGGGAAAGAGAGAGAAACTCCCTCTATTAGTAAACCATCTTCACTGCTCCGAAAATTTATTAAAAATAAAAAATAAAAATCTTGAAGAAAAATACAAACCTTTAGGTCCTTAATGAACCTATCAAAATGCAGACGAACACCACGAAGAAGTTCAAGAACGAACTCATTGCTTTGACAAGGAATCTTAGTCACTTCAGAGATATGCGACCCAATCTTCGGCTCTGATACTCCCAAACTAAACTTCGCCTTCTTTCCTTCCTTAACTTTAGGGAGATTGAGCTCCAAAAAGTTCCTCAGCTCATCAGTCATAAGCCCTACAAACCAAATCCATAAATGCTATATAAGCCTACCTTCAACTTGCAAACTTACTAAAAAATTATAGGAAATCATTAGAACAAACAAGAGAAAAATAAAGCAAAAGAAAATCCTCTAAATTTGTCACCTTTTATCAAGTAAACTCATCATAAAACAATTTGGATCAGTTCCTTCCAGACTTAGCATAACAGTAACAAATAATTCATACATGTACAACGTACACTAAAGAACACCGGAACTACAAACCTAAATCAGTTATCCCTAGAGGAGAAAAAAATGTCAAGTACGGTAAAACGTCAGGACAAAAAAAAAAAAAAGGAAACGTAGAGAGTACCACTCAAATGAGTTGCACAAAATGACAAGTCCACTTACATTAACTTCAAGAATGAAAGTAACGAACTAAAAAGAACCCAAATAAGAAATGCCGCTCAACTAATCCAAGAAAAAAAAACGATTTTTCTATCTTTGAAGCTTAAAGGGTTAACCTTAGTTACCTTCAGAAACAGAGTTGCACTGATTGAGAGCGTCAATAGCAGACTCGAAAGGGTGAAAAGCGGTAAGCTGGACGACCTTCCCGAACCTGTTCATGTCGGAAATCGAGCTACGAACAGCCTCCGTGTTTTGGCCGATTTGGTCGAGTCCATGAGCTAAAAACAGTGAATAACCAGAAGCCGTCTCGTACAACAAATAAAGAGCCATTGAAGCGGCTCAAAGCACGACTACCAAGAATAGATATTGATATATACGACACTTTTAAGTTTATAGTCTCTCTGTGAAAACCCCTCTTGGAAAGAGGTAGAGCAGGAAAGCCTCTGGCTGGGAGTTTGACACTCGGAAGAATTAGGGTTTAAGAACTTTATACCTATTTTGCGCTATTTGACGGACCGGATGACCCGAAATGAACAGACAAAGCTCAAATTCAAGTGGAGTGGGCCGAAGGGTTTATGACAGGCCTACATACTTAAGAGGTGAGGGTATTTAGTTGACGAAGTGGGGTGCAAGTAGTACTACTCTGGTGCAAATATAAGGTATAACCTAGGATTGGGTTTTGAAACCCAATAAATCGGCCCATCCTCATCCGCCCAATTTTCGCGTAAGTAACAAAGAGGCAAAGAGAGAAGACGATACACGATGCGTTGCTTCAAACAAATTCACTATCACAAGAAACCGGTGTACTGTAGAAAGAGAGCTTGAGCCCTACGTGTTAGTCATTGGACCGAAGAAGGGCATACCGAGCCTTAGACAATGCTTTCATAAGAATATCAAAAAATTGATCTCGATTGAAAACATGTGATACTCGAAGAGCACCTTTTGGGACCTTTTCTCAAGCGAATGGTAATCAATGGCCACATGCTTCATTCGAGAATGAAAAACAAGCCTCCTACATGCCGAGTAGCATAAGCATGATTGGAAAAGCAACATAATCGTTATCATTATCTTGGATAAATGATTCATGATCAACAAGTTTGTTATTGAGTTCTTCAAAAGAAATGGAACCGTCATGAGTTCGAACAATCGCAACAATTTCTTTGAAATCACTGCCAAGTCCTCTAAGAGAATGAACAACAAAAACTTTTTCATCAATGGGAGGATTAATCAAGGCCAACTTATCTACTATGCATTTTAGATTTTGAAGATGATCAGCAACATGTTTAGAACCACGAGTAAGGGTTGCCAACTTGTTTTTAAAGTGTAAAATACGAAAGCTAGAAGCATTCACTGGATGATTTGGCAGCAACAAGAGGCACAAGAATAGTATGAAACAGGAAATTATCTCGCCAACGCCTATGAAGGCAAAGCAAGCATGAGTGTCTCTGGCAGGAGGACAAGAAAGGCCAGGGCTACCATCAAGATAACCAAGAAGATCGTAATCAAACAATAGAGAACCGATTGAGCTCGGCAGGATGAGTAATTATGGGGTTTTAGTTTGATAGGTAATTAAGCTGAAACATTTAAGGGAAATACGGTTGTTTTGGGTATTTGACGGAGATAGATACCACAGTAGGAGTTTGAATGGTTGCTGAAGTGGCTTCTGCCATGAAACAAAGACTCAGGTTGGGCTCTAAAGGCTCTATACCGTAAAGAGGTAATGATAAACTGAAATTTTATTATTCACTGTACACTGAAAGGAATACAAGAGTACAAATATATAGTATCTACTCTAATTAATTTACAGAAGATTGAATCAGTTCTTAAAATTAAGAAGAAACTCTGGCAATCAGTTCCTAAGTTTAAGGAAAGATTACATAAATCAACATAATAGTATAATGAGCTTGTAGTTGGTAGGTGACCGAAGGATTTTATGATCCAATATAAATAACTTCCGAGAAGTTGGAGGCTTTTATGAGTGTTGGTTTGACGAAGGATGACATTCATTCAGCATTTGAATTGCAACCCATTTGTCTGATTGTTTCAAAAGAAGATGATCAAGAAATTGATGGGTTTGTATGTGAACGAATAGAGCATGAAGCTTGTAACTGTTTCAAGATTCCAAATCTGTTAGTGTTCAGCTTGGAGAAAAGGATCTTACCAAGGTGTTCAGTTCTGCGACTTTTGATGTCGAAGGAGCTGATAAAGAGAAAATTAAAGTATTATTCACTTGTCAAGAACGACTCAAAAGACATTTGTGGAGAAGTTTGTGGAAAAATATCATCATAAGATTCCGGACGTTGTTGAGGCACGTTAAGGCAAGATAGAGTTCAATTGAAAATGTAATTGGCGATGGTACACCGAAATGACCAAAAAGCATTGATTCATTCTGAGTTCAAGTTTTGGTCATTGTGTTGGCAATAGGTTGATGACAATGGAGATGTTGTTGCCTTTATTTTTCACGTATACAGGACTGTATTAAGGTAATGATTTCGTGGATTATCATCACTTTCATCTGTATTGTGTATTGTGGCATAACATACAAGGGATTAGTTTGTTGTGAATAAAAAACTGTTAAATTGTCAATGCTCTGGTGATCAAATTGGCGACTTGGGAAATAGTTCAAAAGCATGCTCTCTTGTAAGACTTGTATCCAGTGAGCTGTTTCGAGAACTTCCATAATTTTGTGATCCGAATCCGACCACCCTTCAATTTCGGTCCAATCAAGTCCAAGCTCAATTTCAACCCGAACAAGTCCAAATGGTAATAAAGCTTAAATTCATCATTAGGATGCAATGAAGTTCCCTTAGATATTATCTAATTGGAATAGCATGGCTTCCTAAATGAGAATTTCCTTGTATTTTAATAGTTATGATTTTTGTTATAATTGTTGTATTTTCATTTGTAATTAAGTATTTTAGGTAGTAAACTTATCATTTGTATTTGTCTA
>JANKKB010028274.1:0-13978 GCA_026225775.1 Bursera palmeri | reverse complement strand
CCAAACCTGAAAAAAGTTAAGAAAATTCAAAGATGGAACTTTTAAAAATATATTTATTATTTATAAAAAATTAAAAAATATATATTTTGAAAGTGCAAACCTTTGTATCTCAACCCGGTGGCACGACTTAGGATGAGGGTTTTTAAGCTCCGAGTCCAACCGCGCGAGTTATGACTAATTAGCAACGAAATGGTTCCATCGTGGACACGTGGACAGACGGAAAGGTCGAGCGTTTCAACGTTCGGGTACTTCCGTAGAAGATGAAACAAGAACTCAACACGGATGACTCGCAGGGTTGACCGAGTTAAAAAGTCAACTCTCAAGAACTCTTTGCAAACCAGTCGCCACGCCTTGGCGTCAGACTCATCGCTAATTTTGCCGCGAACTCGCACAAGCAAATCCTCCGTCAAGACATCGAGTATCGACAAACCAGACATCCAAAACTCGCAAAAAGTAACAATCTTCACACTACTTCAACGCCAAATTTCAGTTTTTTAAGCCTTTCAACAAAACTAAGGTTTCTGGGTTTTGCTTCCTCGGAAAAATTAAGGATCGCTTCGTAAATTTTCAAAGTGTGTTTAGGTGGGAACGAACAGGAAGAGAAGACGGATAAAGAAAAGAGATATATTGATGGGTTTGAACTGGATCCGAATTATACTAAAACGGGTTTCCCGGATCGGGTTCATTGTGCTGACGATGAACGTTATTTCGTGTTTTTGGGTGGAGAATCGGAGTTTGGTTCTGGGGTTCTGGTCTTGAAGGGTGTTGCAGAGACAGCGAGAGTGCTCACATTAGAAGTAAAATGAAAATGAACAGAAGGAGAATTGGAGAAGATAAGAGTGCGGATTCAGTAGGGAGGGGACCATTCTTATAAATGTGTTGAGCCGAGGATTGATTGGTGTAGAATAGATGTACCACGTGATTTGCAAGTGCTCTCTGGGTCAAATCTGACTTTTTTGACGTGGAGCGGATTTTATTGGTTGACGGGTTGTGAAGGTGTAACGAGTTTTAACAGTGGACTATTGCTTCGTGTGACCGGAAAAAATCAAATTTCGGATGAGGCCAGGTTGAACAACTACGGAAATATCCTTCTCATCACAGTACGTAGCAGTAGCACACTGTCTCTTGTTCAATCCAAATACATTTTGATTTTATTGAAACAAGAGTTCCCATTTGACCTAATTACAGAAAAATACATAAGAGTCGAAAACGGAGATAATTTTATATACACTCCAAGAGCCGTGAAGGGAAGGTCATTTTGGAAAACACAAGTCGAATAGCGATGTACAACGTCTTACGTGCACTTATAGAGGAGGATGAACGGGTGTGAAATGGAATGGGAACCGTTAGATATCACCGCGAGGTTGGTGATGAACACGTGGCGAGATGCATAAAGTGGTACACAAAGGTACAAAAGCTACAAAAGGAGGAGGAGATGATGTAAATGAA
This sequence comes from Bursera palmeri, assembly GCA_026225775.1. Lineage (NCBI taxonomy): Eukaryota > Viridiplantae > Streptophyta > Magnoliopsida > Sapindales > Burseraceae > Bursera > Bursera palmeri. The sequence continues at coordinate 12,529 of JANKKB010028274.1, read as the reverse complement.
AGGGCAACGCCGTGTTTACCATTTTGTACGGGTATCTGGTGGGACCCACAAACGTGCAACGACCGTACCTATCTATTGACAGTGAAATATGCCCCCTTTTTTTTTTTTTTTTTTTTTTTTTGTGTTCGTAGTNCCCCCTTTTTTTTTTTTTTTTTTTTTTTCTCTTCGTCTTCATCATCATCATCATCAAAATCATCGATCACTGGGGTGGGGACCCACCCACCCACCCACCACTCCGCATTCTATTATAATTCCCAGATGTCCTATGGTAACGCTAGACGGTCGAAAATTCACTGTTAATTACCAACGAATTTTAGGCTGCACTCAACTGACTAATCTAAACTGTTTTTAATTTTAATAAAATCCATTAAATGAACCTAACTTTGTTTTTATGTATTGTGAATGTTCTCCTTATACATCCCCAAAGACCAAAAAGTTCATAATTTGATGCTTTTGATTGTGGTCAAGTGGGTCGCCAAATGAAGAAACCTTGAGTTGACGGAGCACAAAGCAATCATTCCCTCATCTGGTACAGGTGCTAAAGGTTTCTGGGTTCATGAAGAAATCTGCCACCTTGCTAGTCAAAATTTTGAAGGTTGATTCTACTGAAAGAATTATGAGAATCCCCACTAACGAAATCTAAAGATTTGACTAAAATAAGCTTGTTCTCTATCTTCCTTGGACACCATCAGTGGCTTCGACATCAAAGATAAGTTCTTCTCCCTTATTGGTCAACTGGGCATATCCGATCCCACTGATATGAGTATCTCCCACTAATTTAAACCTAATTTTGTTAGGTATCTCAAGTGTTACAGAGAACAATCTTAGAGAAATTAACCTGTAGTCAGCACTAAATTATATGTGTAGGTGGCTTATATGCAGAGAGCAGCACATGCAGCTTGAGTATTATATTTGGAATTGTCAGGACCATATGCTTTCTGGGATGAGAAGCATTTAGATAATGCGCAACTAGTCAACATTATCATGCAAGTTGTGTATATCTTTTACCATTTCTTCATAGTTGTTTTTATAATACTAATAGTAACAGTAAGGACAATCTAATCCAATCTCTCATTCAATGATTCCTCTCTTGTACAACTTATCGCCACCTTCCACCAGTGAATAATTATTCGCAGGTTGCCTAGCAATGTTGTCTGCTCCACCAGACAACACTGCTTTGGCATTCCAATACCAAGGTTGAATGTATGGTGAAGTAATGGTGGAGGACGAGGACAATGATGAAGGGTGAAGAACAACAGAACCCCAATCTCTAGCTCCGAGTTTTGCTTCTTTCAATTGTCTCCTAATTAACAGACTTCCCACATCTTTTTTCCTCATCTCGGATACACTTCTGAGTATAGACATGCATAAAAGAAGTGCCAAAACAACATTTTCTTCAGGCAATACTTCGATCACCAATAGTTTCCAGTTCAGTAGAGCTGTCACTCTTCCAGTTGGGTTCTCCTCTGAGAACCGAACAAGTGTTATAAAACCCTCGTTGTCTTCCCCCTCTTCTTCCTCCTCAATTCCTTCTCCACATCCGTTCTCGTTTTGCTTTCCTTGATACTGCATTTTCCTTCCCCTCAGCAGTATCAGCTGCAAATTATAAACCATGTTTCGCCAGTCAGATTGATTATACGTCAAAATAATATGCACTGTTAAAGGAAATAGGAATGAATAATGAAAGTACCGATGAATCTGGGGATGATTGATTAGCCAGAGTAAATTTCAAGCCTGATGTTGATGTGGATGATTCCCAACTTATGATCAATTCATCTCCTGTTGAGAAATTCCAAGCAGCTTGACACTCTGCTGTAGATTCTTTTGGTGTTGCGGTTCCTACCACTTTCTCTGTACTAGACGCAACAACCACAACAACAACAAAATGTTTAATTCTGAAGATGATTCGTTTCTAATGCTTTTGACTTGACTGAAACTAAAAAACCTGCAATGAATCTTGAAGCCATTATGAGACACATAACATCAGAAACCTAACTCTTTTCCTAGAAAACAATCAGTTAATAAGACACATAACATGACATACCTGGTGCTCTACCAATGGGGCCAGCAATATAAGACCAAGAACCTTCACGTATCTCTATGATCCTATCCTGCCACCTCACAGCAGAAGGAGTTTCTCCACCTCTTCTCCAGAATCCTCCTCCCACCCTGAAATTTAATTCTTTTTCTATGTGTTAATAAGTTGCTGAAAGAATGATGTCACAGTTAACACATTCTAAATAACCAGGGGACCTATTGCTCGAAAATTTTACCTTATGCGGACAACAAAACATTCTCTCCCTGCATGATCAAGAACAGTTCGAGATAACCACCGACCTTCCTGAGGTCGGTACCTGTTTAATCTCAGAATTACATCAGATATCATGGCTCCTGAATCATCTGTCACTCTGTCTGGCACACATTTCAGTAAGTATGGAGCTTGAACGGGAGGAGTAATTGAGACAACCACCTTGACTTGCTCAATCTCTTTTTGAAATGTAAGTGAAGGTGCTCTTAGTAACTCATTCCAATGAAATATTACAGTGTCTTGTAATGTAGTTCCCCTGAAGCAAGTACCACCAGGGCGGCGAAGCTCAAGCATCACACCTCTGGTTCCAAACTCACAGTAGGCATGCCAAGCCTTTTGCCATGAATCATTGGAGAAGTTGGAGACAGATTTATCAAGCTTGAGTTCCCTGTGACATCTTACAGTTCGGAGACGCAGGAAATCAAACTTTACACCCTCTTGTGCTCTCATAATTCCAGACTTGAGCTTCAGAAACATACAGACCTGCCATGTAAAACCAAAATCCATACTGTCACTAACAGGTTAGGTCCAATGCAGGCTTTAATAATGTCCTCGACCAGTTTGATTTAAGTTTATGCAAATATGCAATATAGCTAGCTTTTAAGTTTTAATGGTTTAAGTTCAAGTACTGAATTACCTCAAGGAGGAATCTGGGCGTCAGGGTTTTGTATTTGGTATTGACATCTGTATCTGAGACATTCCAGTAAATTGGCGGCTTGACTGAGGAAATCCTATCCAATTCCATGGCTAGGCCACCTCCAGCTTTTTCATAAGGTTGATCAAAAGTTCTCTCCCAGAGTTTCTTGGTTTCTTCCACCTCTTTTGCTTTCACAGTCTCCCAAACCCCAACCACCTTCCCCATCTCATCCCACATATCCTTCAAGTCTTCTGCATACACTGTGGGGTAACTCTGGTTGATTTTTTAGCAAAATAATTGAACAGATTAAGACACAGTAACTAAATAATTGAGAGTGAGTCATTTACAAACACCACCAAAACACTGTGGGGTAACTCTGGTTGATTTTTTAGCATAATAATTAAACAGATTAAGACCAGTAACCAAATAATCGAGGGTGTGTCATTTACCAACACCACCAAAAAACATAAACAATAAGAAACTTCTATAAGATGTAAATAACTTTGTTATTTATTAGTTTTGATTTGTTATGGTTAGCTTTAAGAAAGTTAAACATCAAACTTCACCTAATCTGCAGATTTTTATAGTCAACGATTGAGAACAATAGTTTATCATTTTTCAAGAACTAGGGAAGCAAAAACTCAAGCTATTGATAAATAATGAACAGTATATTATAGGGACTATGATTAAAGTTAAGAATTGAGAGAGAAAATATAGGTAGAGAATTTAGCCATCAGAAAAAAAACAAACAGAAAATCAGAATGGAAAAGACAATGCAAAACTCCAAAATGGTGAACAAAAAGAATAATATAAAAAGGTTGACTAATGGTGAAGAAAACCAACCAGATGGGCTAGCCACATTAGTAGAATATCAGGAGCAGGCAAAAAACGAGAACATTCATTAGTGAACTTCCGCAACATGAACAAAAATCCCTTGTATCGCTGTCTAGCAGCTATCAAGTACACAATCTCACACATATATGGCTCTGAAAATTTTGAATATAAAAATCTCTGCTTTTTCACTTCAATGAATATATCTTCGTTTGTAATGACTGGATTATGATCTTGAGAATCTGAATCCACCTCATTCTCAAAAGGCTCAGATGGATATCTGCTATACCAAATTTCCTTGCATCTCATCAAGGCATATTCTTCGTTTTCTTCATCAAAAATAGCTGCCTTTCCAATCAGTTTTGAGAACCTTGACTCACAGTATTGCCTGTAACTGACCTGAGATAAAATTGTCAACTTTTATGTTTTACTGGAAAATCACAGGCCCAAAATAAGAAATTAAAGGTCTAAATCATCACATGAGTTCAAGATTCCGTTTGGTTGCTAAGAAAATAGAAACAAGAAGAAGAGAAAAAAAAATGTAAACTTGTTTGATTGTTTAATCTTTTAAAAGCATGCAAAGAAGTAGTAATTTTACTATACTTTCCCAAGAGAAAGTTGACTAAAATAGAATCTACAATCTAGCACAAAAATGAACAACTTATCCCACCACACTTTCCCAGCAATCAAACAGGAAGTTGGCAAAAAAAGATTAAAGTGTAGGCCAGCTTACCGGATTCAAGGTGTGACAAACCCAAACCCACTCAATATCAACAGGAGGAAGAATCCTAGCAGGAGTTGACCCCACTGTCAGATCAGAAATCAACGGCATCCAAAGCTCATCATACCTGCAAAATTCATAATAAAACTTGATTTTTTTAAGCATAAACTAATCACCGTCCGATCAGACTACTTTTTCAGTTATAATAACGAAACCAAAAAAAAAAAATTCTGATTTTCCACCTTCGAATGGCTTCAACAAGTGTTGTTGTCTCGTGTAGCCACTGATGAGACTCTATAACAGACCTCAAGAAGCCGATATTTCGCCTGGTTGCCGATACAAGATCCACGCTGAGTCTTATGGATTCAGCTTCCGAAATCTCGCTGAGGGTTCTGGTGGTTAAGTTGTCGGAGATTTCGGACATGGCTCAGAAAGAAAGAAAGAAGAAAAGAAGGAAGGAGAGTGAAGCAAAGTTGTTGCGTGTTGTCACATAAACATGGGGTAAATGATGAATGATGATGATGTCTGAAAACTAAAATATTTGTTTTTGTTGGCTACGAAGAGGAGAGTAATAAATATGTATACGAGGAAGAAACACTCTGTGTTATTAATTAACGTGAAAAGCATTAGCCACGTGGCAAGTGGGTTTTGTTTCTGTTTCAGGTGAAGATGTCGGATTGTCTTGTTGAAGAATCAATGGGAGACTTTCTTGCTTTTAATCACTGCAAGTAATCTCCAATTCTACAACGCCATTCTTCCACGTTTTGAAGATTATTCTCGACCTTGGAACGAGTTTACATGTTTGTCGTCTCAATTCTTGATAGTTTTTGTTTAGATATTTTCTCACATTTGTATTTCACTTTGATGTGTAGAATCTAACCTTTGCTTATTAGATATGAATACCGAAATCAGGCATCAATTTGCTTTAAAGACAATTTGAGTCGAAGCCCATGTGTTCACTCCGCTCACATCCACATGCGGGTGAGTAGATGGTGCTCGGAAGAAGCACTCATTCTTGCTGTCAGTAATCACCTATGCCGAACACATGCACTCACAGCCACAAAGACGGCCCACCCATGATCTGGCTAAACCGTCCCATATTTTTTGCTTCTTTATCCTACACAGCATATGTTATGATTCACCTTACAATAAATTGGTCCAACTTGGACCATGTGAAGAAAGCATATTATGATATTTTTATCAACATTGGTACCTTTTATAAGTAGTATCTGCTGTCACCTAGATTTACAAAATCGACATTGTGGACCTTCCTTTACATTGAAATTTAATTATAAACCAAATTCTCGCAATCAACTATATTTTTCCAATTACAATACTATTAATGTCGAAAGGTTATCCAGTCTGCTATTTGACAAAGAGTCATAATCACCTGACCAATGAACCCAAATAGTGTTCAAAGTTGTTGAATGAGGTGGCTTTGCTTTGTTGAGTAGTTTTGAAGGAAATTCTTATCCAAAGAGATGTGACAGATACCAAAAGAATAAAGAAATAGAAAACCTATCTTACTTTTTCTGTAAGTATTATCACCACCAGTTAAAAAATGAAATCTAGCTAATATCTCTATATGAATCAACAAATAGATTGTTTTATTGAAAAAAATAATGTAATGAAGCATACAAGGCCAGATTTCTAAAAGATATTCTATGCAGAACAATTGGGAAAGCTAGTGGGTGGTTAAGAGGCATGACAAATGAGCATGATAGGCATCGTCATAGGACCTTACTTTTGCTACGTGGGCTTATCGATCGAGATGGCCTTTTCCATATCAGGACCATGAGGTAGAACGTGTCTCAAATACAGTGATTGCACAGTCCAATCTGGACTTTTATAGGATATCAGGTTATCAACTCCCACTTTATTTGGGGTCAAATCAGACGTGGAAATTTCTCCAATATTGACGATGGAGAGCCTCTTCAGTGACAATTTCACAAAATTTCCAATTCCTAGTCAACATTCACAGATAGAAGACAAATAGAAAGAATTGCATTTGATTGTTTCAAGCTACATAACAAGGGAATGTACAACTAAATGTACTCTTGAAGGTATGTTTACTGATTGAACTCTATACATGAATAACTAAGTTAGAGGATCTATTCTGATTACTACATCTTTAGCTGATAAGGATGATCCGAGAAACTTATAACAAAGTATCAATCCTAGAAAGATGACATCATTTGCTGCTTGGAATTGTTGATAATGTGGACTCCATATTTCGAAGGAAAAATGTGTGGGAACAATAGTGGAAAAGGCTGCTCCAGTATCCAATAATATGATGAGACTGATTGGTTCGTCATATTTAGAACATTTGATAAGGATAGAAGCATAGGAGATAATGTATGTTGGTGGAGTAGCAACAATGGGAACCATAGTCATAGAATCGTAAGATTCTACATTATTATCATCATTAGATTCAATTGAGTCCAATTTAAAACAGGATTATTTTTATGTGTGGCCTCAGAATTGCAGAATGTCCGCAAGCCTAAAAAAACCATTCAGTCCCGAAAGATGGTATTTTGTGAATGATCTCCTCATCAGCCAAAATTCTTAAGATTTTACTTTGCTTACCAAAAAAAATGAAGAATGTTTATGTGATATGATAAAATAAACCCCTACAACCAAAAAACAAAAATAAAGCAATAAAAGATAGAAAAACACAAGGCCTCCGAATTGCAGAATGTCAGCAAGACTTAACAAGCCATTCAGTCCCAAAAGAGGTATTTTGTGAATGATCTCATCGTTGGCCACAATTATTAGCAAAAGAGAAAAAAAAAAATCATTATTACCACATATGTGATTTGACTCCCTTTCAAGGTGCTCAGCTGTATAATTTATATGTATCTTGAACTACTCTCGTTTTTGCAAATGTTGTTCAACAAATAAACCAAATGGCACTTGAGGTTTAAATTGAAAGTTTCCAGAAACAGCAATAAGGTGCAAATATTTTAGCACAAAATATTATCACGTATCAGAAAAGCAATAATAAGAATGGTATTATATGATGACTGCAATTTTCGATTCTTGATACAAAACCATTCTCATGAGTATAATGATTGATTTTTTATGTGCAAACAGACAGAGTGATGCTACCCTCTCCCCTTCCTGTGTAAAATCACTCCACATTATAATTCTTCAGCTTGTTGCATGATGCACTTTCCATTATTATTAAGGTATAATCTTTATGTTTGGTTATTCTCTTTGTCAAACTTATCATTTTTTTCTATTTTTCACGACGCGGAACTTCTGTCTTCTTTTGTCACATTTTTCAAACGAATTGGAATCTTTGAATTGGATGTTGGATTCAAGGATTCAAGGTGCCCACATTTCTTCCTTCTGCACGGCTGGCTTTTAATAACCTTACTTATTTACTTCAGTCTTTCAGTAACTTCTTCCTTTGCAATGGTTTGTGTTGTCAAATATCTTTCATAACAGCTGTTAATATGTTAATGTGCTGCAATGACTCTTAAGTGGCCATAGTCTCCCAGCTGTTACATTAAAACAATTTTTCAACTTCAGCTGTCAGGTTTCAAGAGATGTTCCTAACCCAATTTAATTTAAATACATACTGTAGAAACAATAAGAGAGTATTGTTGGTTTTATGATTACTTTGACTCCCTAGGCTCTCATTTCTCGATGGTCCCATGACGTCCATATGTAACAACTCTAAGGGTCTTTTGGTCAAAATTTCAATTGTTTTTTGTGTCTGGATCTAATTTGTTTCTCTAGTTGACATGGTCCACATATATTAGGTTCAACCTTATTGAATTTAGGTAGACCATCAACTATTTTCCTCTTAGACATTTTAGAGAATTTTTGTAATTCATATGACTAAGACGTTGATGCCAAAGTTTATTCATGTCAGATTTAACACAATTAGAAACAACATTCAAATCAAGAGTCACACAATAATAATTATCAGAGGTCCTAGTTCCTTTCTTTATAACATCACCTTCAGCATTGAAAACACAACAGACATTTTGCATAAACTTAACTTCAAAATCACTATAAAAAATCTAACTAATTATGAGAAGATTAGCTTTCAAACCTTTAGCATACAGCACATCATTCAAAACGAGTAAACCAAACAATTCAATCTTCCCCTTACCCAGAATTGGAGCTTTTCCACCATCTCCAAAAGTAATAATCCCTATTCTATGATCCTCTAGACAAGAAAACAAAGACTTATCACCACACATAGGCCTAGAGCATCCACTATCTAGATATCACACTTGATCATTTCTAGCTTTTCGAGCAACATGAGCAATATTGTAACTTAGTTGACTTTTCTTATTACCACCTAGGCTCTCAGTTCTTGATGGTCCCATAAGATCCATATGCAGCAAATCTAAGGGTCTTTTGGTCAAAATTTCAGTGGTCTTTTTGTGTCTGGATCTAATTTGTTTCCCTAGTTGACATGGTCCACATATATTAGGTTCAACCATATTGTGTTTAGGTAGTATATTTTGGGTATATATATATATAAATGTTTAAAAAATAAAGATATTATAATAATCAATTTTATATTTAATTAATAAAAAATGAATTGATATTTAATTAAATATTAAAGGATTTATAACATTATTAAATTGATATAGACAAAAGATTAGGGTACAATCTTAAATGGTATACAATATTTTTCATTTTCTAAATCAATGATTAAAATCGATTTGATCACATATCCTTCAAGTTTTAAACTTGGTACTTTAAAATATAGTTCATTCAGTTTTAATTTCTACTATTTATTTACTCACTAAAAAAAACTATTGTAATATTAAAAAACTACTTTTAAAAAGTTATAAAATATTAAAGATGTTCTTATGTTATTTTAGAAGTCTTATTTTATTATATTCGACTCAAATATTACTATTGGAACCACACATGATAACTAAACTTTTAAATCAATTGGTTTCTTAACACAGTATAATAGTTAAAGGTATCCATTAGACCGTCCAACATTACATAAAACGTGATAGGTTAAAATGAGATCCATGTTTACTTATTTAACATATTATATTTATTTTATGACAAAATCATTTTTTATAATTAAATATTAAATAGTTCTTACATATTTATTCCATAGACAATATGCAAAAAAAAAAAAAAAAAAAAAACCAAGTGTNATTTTTTATAATTAAATATTAAATAGTTCTTACATATTTATTCCATAGACAATATGCAAAAAAAAAAAAAAAAACCAAGTGTAGGATGATATTTGAAATTTAAGTAAACCCTAATTTTTTTTTTTTAAAGTTGTTAAGTCGTTTACAAGTTAATGGGTTAATATATTTTATGTCCATCAAATATTATGAGTTAACGGGTTGACATTTTGATGCCTATCAATTATAACAAACTGACGGGTCCAACACTCGTCAGACACATAGAACTCATAAAACAACATACTTATGTAATTTCAATATTTCATACGGAAGGGTAATTTATCTAAGGTTAAACTTATTACGCAATCAAATAAAACATTAAACCCGCTAAAAAAACATAAAAAAACAACCCTCATATTTAGTTATTCCCATCAAATAACTAACCTATAACATTTGAATGGAATCTTTATTTTCATATCAAGTGAATTAAAGTTTGGAAATAATTGTTAGAACAGAACATGCATGGTTGATTCCTGGAGTGAAGTAGGGTGGGGTTCCTTTGTAGAAATAATGGCGAGTCAGAGGACTCAGAATGTCAAAGAATAAATGTTATGTTAGGTACACACAACACAATTGGGTTCAATTCGATGTACTTAAACATGGCTTTGGAAACTTTAGTTTTATGAAGTGCAGATACAGCAAGAAAGTTTCTGTCAATTAGCAGTCTCTGCTTTCCCTTACAACTCAATTATTTTCATCTATTTTAGCCCACCACAATTAATTGTCAGCTTTAGATTCATTTGTGTGATTTATAGTAGCAATTTCAAAATTAAAATAAATAAATAAAGGATAGTCTTAATAAGTATCCTAAAAATATATGTTGATATCTCAAATAATATATATTTATATCATTTCAAAATATATCATTAGGATACACGTTAAGACTACCCATAAATAATATAAAAAAATCATAACTAAAACAAAAATTTAAAGATAAAATTCTAAATATTATATTTCATTTTAACGTAGAATCATCTCTTTGTTCTTTTCTGGTTTGTGATTTAGGAGCTTCGTGGTGTTTGAATCCTGGTACATGAACTTTTGTCGCTTTGAAGATCTTAGCTTTATATTTTCTTTTGCCAAGTTTGGAGCTTTGTTTGTACATTGTTAGTTTGTGAACTAAAATTTTGCATGGTTCTTCCTTTGAGGAATGTTTAGCGTAAAGGCGTTGGTCTTTTATTTGTTTAAGGTTTCTGTGAAAATGAGATTTATGCAATGCTCTATTCTTGTCGTTTTGGAGAATGTAGGTAGATTACTTATCATACCCTTCTCTTGTTCCTTTTGCTTTTCGGTGTTCATTCTCCATAAAGGTATTAAAAGCTCTAGATTTTCCCTGGTGTTACATCCGCACATTACATGTTGAGTTTTACTTCATTTCCTGGATTCACAAGTCCTTTGCAATTAGGGGCTAGCGTCAGCTTCTGGTATGCATGCGAATCTTATTTAGTGATTTTACACAATGGTTAAACGCATTCTGCATGTGAAAGTTTCCATTTGCTTACGAGATATCCTCAAATGTAGAGGTTTTTGGAGTCAATATGATTAGTAGCAGTAGGCTTTTCTCAGAGTAGTTATCTTTTTAGTTTTTACACGGTGTAGGCAAGAGGTTGTTGCTTTAATGATGCACATTTTGACTATGTATTGCAGGCCCCTCGCAGTTGTTCAGATGCTCATTTGTATGACTGACTATGTTTCACTTCTTTTCTAATTTATGAGAGGATAATATTGATTATTGATCTTAGTGTTTTTCTTTATTGCCACAGTTATTGACAAAGTTTAGATATGAAAATATTGTTTATTAATTTTTCCCTGCTTTTGTTTGGCAGAACGGCCTTGCAAACAGTAAGTCCTCCCAGTGCCCAAGTGGTTGGCTGTGCTTTCGTTGAGCAATATTACCATATTCTTCACAATTCTCCCCAATTGGTTTATAGATTTTATCAGGCTTCAAGTGTGCTAAACAGACCGGGGATTGAATTACTCTTCTATTGCGTTCAGCATGCAAATAATTTATAGTATTCACCAGAAAAGCAAGATAAATAACATGTGGCCTCAGAATTGCAGAATGTCCGCAAGGCTAAAAAAACCATTCAGTCCCGAAAGATGGTATTTTGTGAATGATCTCCTCATCGGCCAAATTCTTAAGATTCTACTTTTCTTACCAAATAAAAATGAAGAATGTTTTAAGTGACATGATAAAATAAACCCCTACAACCAAAAAACAAAAATAAATAAAAATAAAGCAATAAAATATAGAATAACACAAGGCCTCAGAATTGCAGAATGTCAGCAAGGCTTAAAAAGCCATTCAGTCCCGAAAGATGGTATTTTGTGAAAGATCTCATCGTTGGCCACAATTATTAGCAAAAGAGGAAAAAAAAAAAACAATGAAAATGTTTGTCTCATGGCCAGTCCCAAATGGTAAAGGCATCAAAGCTGCTCCACAAGGCGATGGAATATGAGACCACCCATCAATGGAGGAGCTCCCAGTAGGGAGGACCATCAACATTGCTGGGAATTGATATGTGACGTTTACTATGGAATGTACAAACATAACTTGTTTGCCCCAACAAAGAAAGGGATTGAGTAAAACCCCCCGTCAAGGTATTAAAAAGTACCAAGTCATGCCAACTTCAAAATGAAACAGAACAATCACCTAGAAAAAATGATAACAGAATAAAGGTTCTGCTTATTTCCAAACAAGAAAAAACAGAATCTGAATGAAACGATAGTTAGAGTGCATTAAAGACTATGTGAGATCTTTTAGAAGACATAAAAATATGTATGTCTCATGGCAATTCCCAAATAGTAAAGGCAACAATGCTGCTCCACAAGGCGATGGAATATGAGACCTGCCCACC
>JANKKB010028273.1:0-37691 GCA_026225775.1 Bursera palmeri | reverse complement strand
TTTTTTTTTTCTTTTTCCTTGAATGCAAAGAAGTAATGTTCACGCTAAAGACATTCGGACATGTGTCAAAGACCAAGATTTTTTAGGGTTTATGATTAAGATTATGCATATAAACTTTATCTATAAAATCTTATGTACAAATTTATTCCATTACTTATTTATTGTTCTTTCACATTTCCTCTTTTCATTTTCTCATTACAAATTAAACCTAGCCAGCCACCATTGATCACTTTCCTAGCGAGTTTTAATTCGAGCAGGTTTGATGTGTACTGCGTAGTTACTAGGAATTATCTCTACCTTTACCAACTAATCAATATTCAATGGAATTGTTCAACCCATTGAAAGAAGTGACATTAATAACACTAATAGTAATTAAAAGCCAAATGTCAATGATCACAAGTTGCAGCCAGTTATTATTTATGTTGCTTTGAGATGTCATTGGCGCATAGAGACAATAAAATATGCAAATAAAAACATAGGTCTCCATATCCATCACTAGATGTGGTGCAACTTGTGATTGGATGGATCACTTTCCTTAATTTTTTATTAAACAGATGGGTCGTCATTTTTCAATCATATTACTCTTCAATTCAATCATACGAAATGGCAAAGGAAATAAAGTAATTATAGGCTAACGTGGATATGACAGAACAAGTAAAAGTGATTGCATCAGAGCGGATCATTTACCACCTTGACTTTATATGCTTTGAAGATCTTCGAATCGTTTGCCACTTTCTTCCAGAAGACCCTGATTTTCTTCAGGCATGTTTCTCCTCGGTGGCAGCACCAGACTTTTACTTGAGAGGCTGACACATGGCAATTAATGCAATTACTGTTATTTCTTTATAAATATTGATATTAAAACTAATATAAAAATTTTACTCTAATGATATAAGTCATAAATTCTCACAAGATCTCCATAAAAAATTTGTTAATCAAGAAACTTCATTTCTCATAAAATCAACATTAAAGTTTCTAACAATAACCTGAAATTAAAATTTCTGGCAGTGATTTAAAGGGTTGATCAAGGCTACCAAAATTTTGGTGCAATCCATCAATATTGTCTCGGTACTTTGTAGAATGCCATAACTCTATCGTTTGGTTTCAAGTTGACTTAACTGTTTCGATGAAGATTATTGGTTCAAATTAAACTTGGTGCAATCCAGCTAGCGAATACCTAAATGAATTGATGTATCCTCAAAGTCTGAAAAAAATTAAGAAAAATCCATTTTGTAAATGCATGCACGCTAATGATTCTGTGAATCTTGAAAATTCAACTTGGAAATTAACATTAATCAATTGTTTAGGTAAATGTGTGTCAAGTAAGCTAAGTTAATCGATACCTTTTGAATCTTATGCGAGTATAAGACGAAGCTTTGGAATAGTAGAAAAGAAAAAGAACGAAATAAAGAATTATGATGACTTGGAGGTGGCAAGATATCTCGCAAAACTAATTAAACCAATCTTACTTTCGGCTTTGTTTGACCACTTAGAATGAGAAAATAATTTACAAACAAGATACGTGAAAGCATTTGGAAATCAAATAAGCATTAATATTAATTATTTAAATGACTTATAAAAATAAATAAATAAATCTTCGTCAATGGATTTCGTTATTTTTGTCTAGGCAGTCGCTAACCAATCCAATTTATTATTTTCTACATATTTTATGCACTGAAAAGAAAACGTCTAGGAGTTTTCTTGTTGTGTTAGGTAGTCGCTGACTAAATTTTTTTTTTCCCAGATAGCTGAGAGTTGGTCACTTGTATTCTTGGCCTTTTTAAGTTTACTTGTAGTCCTAGGAATACTGAGTCGGATAAATATAACTCGATCTCCCCTGTTTCAATCTTAACATTTTGACATGGTCAAATTAAACTTGCATTTCTAATAATCTATAAATGTTAATTTCAAAGTCTACCCACTTGATGACACCATTTCAAGCATTCTACATTCTGGTTTACAAGAAAAAAAACCTAACGGGGGTACTATCTGCAGGAGATATGTATCATCTCTTGTTGATTTCTGAGTCGTGTTTGTGTTTGCTTGGAAGAATGGCTTTGTTGGATTATGAAAAACGTGAACTAATTATAATAATGGTAGAAAACGTTGGTCATCGGCTCATTATTACTGTGTGCAGATGTAGACCCGGTTTTTAAATGATCAAACTAATAAATACATCTAGAAAAATAAAATTAAAGCATTCAATGAGAACTGGTAAACCACTGGAGCTGCGGGACTTAACGGGATGTCACCAAACATTATTCAAACACATCAAGATGTTGATTTGCTGTCTTTATCATCCAACAAAACAGTAAACAAATTAATAATAGCGTTTGAGATAGAGCAATTGATAGAAAGCCAGCTCCCATTTCGTCATTTGGGAGAAAACGAAGTTCGGCTTTTTCAGAAACCAACGACAGGCATTATATTACCGCATTAATTGATTTGAAATGAGATTCTTCTATTCCTTTTTATTATTCGTTGGTGATTAGATATATACTAATCTTAATCAAAATCTTCAAATGTAGTTAAACATTGAACTTCACATCTCTCTGCCAAACGCAACAACTTCGTAACGAAAGTACATAGCATGACGTAGCTTTTGGTGTGGCTTTAAGTGCGAACACTTAATCTGGTTGATCTGGGAAGAAGATACCAGAAGGTCCAAAACTGAATGTGGTCATCAGGTCGGAATGTTGCTTCATTACCTTCAGTCAGAACATTGATGTTTCACAGTTTGTATTTGATCGATCCTGGTTGAGTCTTCGCTGTAAATGACCAGCCAATTTAACATAGATATGTTTTTAAAACAATTTCGGATCGCATTCATGCGCTTAGAATAGCTAGAGTAGTGTAGACGTGGATTTGATATCCCAACTTTGAATTGGATCAACAACTAATCATACTTGACTCAAATTCGATGAGGACCAATGATATCATAGATTGGTTGATCCAACAAATCCAGGGCTAGCTCGAGCTTCACTGTTTCATTCAAATAATGGATTGGTTTCAAGTTTCAAATGGTTTTCATAACAGTTGTATTTGATTGAAAAAGATTGACAGTCAATCACGGAATAGAAGTTTTACTAAAGATTATAAAACCACTTTAAGATCTCTCTACTTTTTGTCACTTTCTCCTTTATGCAATTAACCTTTAGTGCATGAGGAGACGTGGAAGTATCTTGTGCTATAAAATTCCACACACGCTAAACTACCATTATTAGGCTTTCTTATCTTTTCATTTTGTGATATTTATTCTGATTATTAGGTTAAAAGTTTCTCCTGATTAACACATCAACTTATTAGCGATATCGCAGCACCTATCAGACAAGCTAATTGGCTGGTTACCATTAATTGTCCGTTCAATCAAATTATTTAAATAATTTTTTTCTTCTCTATCGATAGTTCTTTTTTGACTCTTGAGCTGTCGATCTATAGTATTCGATAACATAAATAATCTATCAGTTTATTGTTTTATGGTTATGACATTTAATTGATTAGTTCTATAACTTTAGTTATTTATAAATTATCCCTATTTTTAATGTCAATTTATTTACTTTTAGAAATTTAAATGAGACTAGACAATCTTTAGATTTTTTTTTTTGTTTTGTTTTGTTTTAAAAATACATAATATACAATATTTGACAATTTTTAAAATCATACATCGAAATCAAATCACTTAAATGTCCCAACAATGCGTCTTCATTAAGCTAAAAAAAGTTGAGCGGCTATATATATTTAATAGATTTTGTTAATGAATGACAACTAGTTGCCAACTGAAATAGGCTTGTGCAATGGTTCCCATTAATTGGACAGCCCATGGCAAAAGTAATTTTGGTGTTTTTTAGATCAAGAATGGAATGGGCTAGGAGCTGGGCCTTAATTGGGTTTCCTTTAGCCTACCAAGTAATTCAAACTGAACAAGTCCTCACTAATGGGCCCTTTTTTGAACTTGTTCCCAGCCACGGGCGGTGCACAATGGTCCGGCGCTCGGTAAGAGTTTTCCCGCCACTCTTGATAGGGTCAACCTGTTTGGAAAGTTTGTTCCATGGTTGACAAAAAGATCACCACCCCGCTCAGAAGTGAAATTACAAAGTCACCCTTACTTCCATTTTTTTTTAAATTTTCTTAAATTAATTGTATTTTCATTCTCTCTGATAAAAGGAAACATCAAAATTGTTTTAAATGTACGTTTATTAACAGTGCACCCATCCCTTTGTGAAGAGATAATAAAAGATAAGTTTCAAAAAGTATAAATCATTGGAGCTTTAATTTATTTTCTTAATAAGAAGTGAAAAAAAAAAATTCCTTAAGGGATACATTTGTAACTTCAGTCAATTGTTGAAAACTACAGACCACAACCGTTAACAAAAGAATCCGCCAAACGGTTGCCCTATGAATCTTGAGCCCTTCACGTCACAATTGCCGTTAAGTCTAGGCTCTCCACCCGGCACACATATTAACGGAAAATGGAAGTAGAGAAAGCTGAAGCAACGGTAGTCGAACTAGACGGTGGCAGCAACGTGGACGGAGCGGATGCTGCAGATGAGGGTGTAGGTGGTGGAGGCGGGAGCGGTGACGATTCTGTGGTTGTTGTCAAGGAGGGAAGCAGGGATCGAGTTAAGGGGCCATGGACGCCGGAAGAGGACACGATTTTGAGCAAACTTGTCAGCAACTTTGGTGCAAGGAATTGGAGCATGATCGCCCGAGGAATCGCCGGTCGCTCCGGAAAGTCTTGCCGGCTTAGGTGGTGTAACCAGCTGGACCCAGCCGTTAAACGCAAGCCATTTCTTGGTAGAGTAGATTAGATTATGCTAATCCCCGAATGTTTATTAAAAGCGCTTTTTGTCTGATCTTTCTCTAGGACTGGACTTATTTTTTCCTATAAAATGTTACATTTAGTTGAGTTGTCCAAGTCTGGATCTTCTCAGTGTTGAATTGATTATAGGCCAACGACTTAAATGCGCTGTACAGTATGCGTGTTGAGGTTTGTTATTTGTTTTTCGATTGAATTTTTATGTGCAAGATAATTGTTGTTATACTAATTTTGAAGCTCTTTGTGCTGCCCCAGCTTCACTATTGAGCATGGGGGACAGATTTATTTGGTTAAATGTATGCATATATGTTGGAGAAAATCTAGGAATAGTTTAGAAAGGACTGCGTAATAAGTTTACAGTGCAAGAGTATAGTCAACTCCTTCTTTGCCCATTTTAGAAGACCTGGAGTTGGACAAGGGCAGACACATCCTGCCTTAAACATTAGACAAGCTGCCCATTACACTTTCCTCATATCACAGGTTTACAGTCTAAAGGAAGATCATGTATTTATTCAGATCACAGTTATGATGGATGCATATATATTTTAGTAATTTTTGGTTTGCCTAAACTGAGTAATACTGGTAGTACTGGCATAGAAAAAGTAGCTCTACAGTGTAGTATCCTTGCATGAATATGGATTCTGGGAAATTTATGCTTCCATATTAATTTGATTAAATTCATATTCTGACGTCTGATGGGTAGAGAGAGAGAGAGAGACTGCATAAGACTTCAATATGCTGCCTGTCATTCCTTCAGTTTCATGGCTAAGAATGGCCTGCAAACTATATTTCATCTGTTTCATGTGTCTTGCACGTCCACTTTTTTTAGCTAAAATTAGATTTTAATGCTTCCTGACTAACGAAGCTGACAGAACCAAATTAATTTCAGATGAGGAGGATCAGATCATAGTTGCAGCACATGCAGTCCATGGAAACAAATGGGCTATGATTGCTAGGCTTCTACCAGGAAGGACAGATAATGCTATTAAGAACCACTGGAATTCCAACCTAAGGCGCCGGGCCATGGAGCTTGACATGATGAAGAAGCTTGAATCCGGAAAGATAATGGAGGATACCAATATGGATAAGACCAAAGCATCATCTGAGGAAACTCTATCTTGTGATGATGCAAATTCATTTAAAGCCTTCGAAGGGAAAGATATATGCTCTTTGGCAAAATTGGATAACCATTGTGAAGACAATGCTGTAACAGAAGTTCCATCTACCAATGAAGCAAAAGAATCATCTACACTTATCCATCCAGTTGCACGTGTCAGTGCTTTTAGTGTTTATGATACTGTGAATGGCCCAGAGATTGCTTCATCACACCTAAGGTCAACTACAATGCAAGGAACTCTAGTTCAAGCATCAAAGCCAGATGCTGGGACCTGCGGATTGATTGAAGGAGTTTATGGCGAGCAAATGGTGCCTCACTGGTGTGGTCAGGGATGTTGTAGGACCATTAGTGGTGGAAATTGTCAAAATTCTCTCTTAGGGCCTGAATTTTTCGATTTATCAGAGGCCCCAACCTTTCCAAGTTATGAATTGGCTGCAATAGCCACAGACATCAGTAACCTTGCTTGGTTGAAAAGTGGGTTGGAGAATAGCAGTGTGAGAGTGATGGGCGAGGCAACAGATAATATAAGAACTAATGGGTCTCAAAAGCAAATGGCTGACGCCTTTGGTAAGATGGTATCTAATGAGTACAACATGAGGTAGGATAGTAGCTAATGGATCTCAAGTGCAAACGATGCATTTTGAAGAGGGAAAGAACAAGTTAAAGGGCATTAATGTGCTCTACGCATAGATTGGTAGGCAACAGTTTTACTTCCTGCTTAAAGTTGGGCCTTGGATTGAGGAGAATAATGTATCTTCATCTTTGACTGGAGTCACAAGATACAGAGGTATAATCATGAGAAAGATCTGTCATAGCTGTTCTGCAATGGAGAAAGGTCTAACTATCCCTATCAAAAACTTGTTTCTATTCAAAAGTCATGGATAAAAGAATAATTTCATATCATTTCAATTGACTTGGATGCCTAAAACTTTTTTCTCTAGACTAAGTGATGTGGGAACAATAGCCTGTTTTCTGCTGTGCCATAAGGATCAAAATCTGTTAAAGAAGTGCAAGGCATTGTTTTTATGGCTTTTAAGATTGATGCAATGGTGGAAATTTGTGCCACAAATTGGTAATTAAATTTCATAAATCCGAATCAGAGTTATTTGGTACATATTCTTCTTCACTCTTCATGGATGTATTTACCTTAATTATTTAGTAGATTTGTCATACACACTTAACTATCTTGGTATTTGCACACATGGTAGTTTGCTTCTAGACAATTTGCTTGCATATTTCATGATTTTACAGAGTTATCACCTTATATATTGTACTATGTTTAGATTGACTTAGAAATTATGTCTCAGCATATTCACAGTGAGCGTTTAATCTGGTTTGTCGATAAATGTATGTGTAGTAGAATTAAGTAACTGAATTAGTCGCTAATAGCCTCCTATATATCTAGAATGCGCTATCAGTGCTCCTTGAGTCTGTATCTCTCTCTCATAAAAGTAATTTCCACAAATTTAATTTATGTTTGGATCAATAGTTTATTACTAAAGAGTACATTGGTTCTGGAAGTTCTGAATAATTTTAAGAATTAGGTCACTAAGCTGAGGATAACCCCAAATAGATATTAGAGAGGACATGTGGGGTGGTGGAAGCTAAAAGCATAACGATGCCATTCAATTTAGCTAGGGTGGTGGTTGACTATGGATGTCAAATTAGAACGGTGCTATTCAATTTAACTATGGACAGGTGGTGGTTGATTAGGGATAGTCAAATAGATCGTAGTAGTAAAATGATATAAATATTAATAAATTAAATAATACATAAAATAAAATTAGATAAAACTATGAAACAAAAAAATAAATTACTATAGTAACAAAAAAATATAAATTACATCTTATCTTATTTACATTAAAGTTAAAAATTAAGGTTTACTCAATTATATTAGACTATTTGACATTTCTACGGCCGATTGATTACTTACGGCCTCAATGTAAATGAGAAACTTAAGAGTATGGGCAGATTACGTCTTGTTTGGTAGCATAATGGTTGTCAAGGGTGAACTAGCCGGTGGAAACGAAAAAGAGGAAAATGGTGATAGGGCTCCCTTAGTCCCTCGTGAGATTTTGTGTCATCTGAAGTCATGGAGGTCAATAAGACAATAACTAGAGTCTTGCGACTGAGGCTATGTAAAGTTGCTCTTTGACAATTATATATTAGGAACTTAGGAGTTCGGAAATTTTCCGGAATGCATCAATAATTAACTGACTATGAAGATTTGAAGTAGGCACATTTTTAAGAACGTTTAAGAAGTTCATTATTCTGTCTGTTGCCAGTCAAATATTGTCACAAGATATGGAAATATCTCTGCGCGCAGACCATGTTGAAAGGCTGGGATTAGAGTTTGATTTGGAGAGGAAGCCATCTGGGGTTGCAAGTCATTAGTGTTTTGGTTAGTACTGAAAGTGAAATGAGTCCTTTTTCAAGGAAACAAACCCTTCACTGCTCACCCATTGCATGTGGAAATAAAAGGGTGTTTAGGTTCTTTCCTGAATATAGATTGTGCAAGGGAAAAGAGAATTTCGTTAATGACTTCTTAGTTAAAGTGCGAAAGTGACACAGTAAGTGATGTCTGGGACTCTAAAGAGCCACCATGTGAAACCTGAAATGGTTTGCTAGATTACCCAGCTGAAAGTTGTGAATGAAAATGTAAGAAGAACATAAAGAACTCTCCATTAAGCATCTGGTATACCGACCTTTTCTGATTATGTTCACTGCAAGACTTAATGGGCTGTCCCATCCTCAAGTATTTTATTTGGTAAACAAAAGCAACTGGACCCGACTGTAAAGGGCCCACCGAACTGCTCTGCTCTACCGAAAGCAAAAGAAGGATGAATGGAACATGGGGGAAACCTAAATGAAGGATTCGGTTCAACTGTCTTGTACTTACCCCACCACGAATGCTGGAAATCACTAGCTCCTCTTTCAATTCTTAATCAGAAAATGAGACAGCTCCACTTTGAGGCGAAAAGGATTCAAAATGGTTTCTACTCTATTTGGGATTGTTGGTTTCCTGCTATTATCATGTCAAAACATTGAAATGGAACTGATAATCAACAGAGGAGACATATATATAATAAAGAAAAGTGAATTCATATATCATTTGCTAGAACTTGATAATGACATTGTTCTGTCTCAAATAGTACTAAAAACCAACTTCACTTTATCTACACTGACATTGCATATTGTGAAAGAAGTGGACGTTTACATATCACATAACATAGTTGGAATATGGCATATAGAAATGAATTTCTAACACGCAAAGGCTTAGAAGAGTGACGAAATGAAAATGGTGATTGGAGTCATATCAAACTCAAAATCAAAGTAAATTTGATTCACAAATTCTTTCCACAGAACTTTTACTACACGCAGTCCCCTGCTACACGGTTTCATTTGAGAAATTTGTAAACTATTATGAAATCTTGAACGTAATGATTCAGATAGGCTTTGCTTGACATTGGGATCGTTAATTCCGCCAATGATAACAATTAGTAACAAAAAAAAAAGAAAAAAAAGAAAAGTGAAACAGAAACATCGCAGCATCTCAGAAAATACAACCGCTGGACCTTGACGCGATCCAGTTTACTGTCAGTCAAAGCGTTTACACATAGAGAGCTTATCACATGCAACCGCATGCATTGCAGCCTTTAACTATGGGTGGCATTGGCACACCCCATCCACTATTAATTAATAAATAAATATTTTTAAATCTAGAAAAAATCAATATATGAAGATAAATCATGTAGGGAAATTCTCTTCAAATTTAATGAATTTTATACAGAAAGTATTTTTTTTCTTTTTGCTCTTTAATTAAAACGTATAAAAAGTTATTAAGATTGTAATTTTGAGGATTTTTAACAAGTTTAATAATGCCACAAATTGAGGGCATCGGATGCTGAATGCCTTTTCTATAGTATTTGATTCAGAGTTTTGGTCATTCGTAGAATCCTAAAAAAAAAAACTTTAATTTGATTTATTTGCTAAAAAAGAATGATAATAAATTTATATTATATTTTTATGTTAAATAATATTTTATTATTTAATTTTTTTTGTACGATGTACCTTAAAATAATAATCTTGTAATAATTGATATCAATACTTGTACATTATAAAAATAAAGTAATTTAACTTGTAGCCTAAGACAGAAAGCATAAATGANAAAAAAAAAACTTTAATTTGATTTATTTGCTAAAAAAGAATGATAATAAATTTATATTATATTTTTATGTTAAATAATATTTTATTATTTAATTTTTTTTGTACGATGTACCTTAAAATAATAATCTTGTAATAATTGATATCAATACTTGTACATTATAAAAATAAAGTAATTTAACTTGTAGCCTAAGACAGAAAGCATAAATGAGATACATAGGGTCTTGGAAGGTAAAATAATTTATTAATTTCTTACGTATCGTATTTTGTACGCTAAAAAAAAAACAGATAAAAAACGAAAACGACAAAACAAAATGGCTCATCCGACATGTAATAATTTAATCTAGAAATTTCTTCGCAACTAAGTTGGAGTAAGTCTGGTTTCAATACCAACCGTTTGATCTTTCACCAAGATTCACGTCTAGCACCAAACGAAACCATCAAACGTACAGAATCTAAAGATCCCAACTACAGTAAACGTCAAGTCTGTAGTCTGTAGTGTGTTTGCTTTTTTTTTTTTTTTAAATAAAGGTTATTAAATGAAATGTCTTCTCAGTTTCCCTGCACTGACTGCTCGTTTTCTGTTCTTCTTTGCAGTGGGTTCGGTTCAAGTTTCCTAGCAAAAGCTTAAGTCTTTGTCTCCATAGAGTCATAGACCATAGTTTACTTGCTTCTCAACTCTCTCTTTTTCTATGCATTCTTGGCTATAAAGCAGCAAGCTTGTAACTTTATTTTATTGTTTTTAGCTGCATCTGTTTTTTTTTTTTTTCATATCTTAAAAACTTGCCTTTCATAGAAACATTAATGGAGTTGAGGAATCAGCTAATCCAATACCCAGTTGTATAAATCATGACATTGAGCTAACATTTTCTGAAAGCTTCGAACTTCAAGCTTTTAATGCTTCTAAGTCTTTGAGGAGAAAAATAAAAAACAAAAATTATAATGTCAGTTCAAGAAATGGATGTAGAGCAGGGCAGTCATCACCGAAACTCAATCGCCGGGAGTGACGTTAGCGTGTGCTTCTCCGACGCCGAGGAGGGTGGCTCGTGTTACTCCCAGTTCTATTCAACGACAGGTGGGTCATACGATGAGTATAGTTTTGAGTGCGTTACGGATGGTGGCGTTTCGAGGAGGCTGTCTTCTGCTTCTTCATCATCTGATCGTTCGGTGGAGATTTTGTGCGAAGCGGCTGAGATTGAAATAAAGGTTCATTTGGCGAATAAAGTGCAGGGAGAGAAGGATTGTAGGATTTGCCATCTGGGTCTGGAGAGCAATAGCCATGAATCTGGGATGCCTATTCAATTGGGTTGTTCTTGCAAGGATGATTTGGCTGCTGCCCATAAACAGTGTGCTGAGGCCTGGTTCAAGATTAGAGGAAACAAGTGAGTGAAAAAGAATAAACTAAAGCTTACTTTTTCTGTTATTTTATTACAATATAAGTAGATATTTGTAGCATTTTATTGTCTAAATTTAGATCACCTTTTCTTGACGGAGATTTTTATTACTCGTTTAGCGGATTCTGGGTTTAAATTGTAGTTTAGTTCATTTATGATATGTAACGATGTAATGTGTAAGGAAAAGAGGATTCTGGTTTAAAGGATTTTAATTGATAGGACGGAAAGTTGGAAGAAGATTTAATTTTGTTGAAAGAAAAAAGAAGAGGCTGATGGGTAAAGTAAAGCAAAAGAATAAAGCGTTAGGAGGTCCAGCGTCATACATGTTTAACTTAGACAGTTCATTGGTGTTTTTCCCTTTTTATTTATTTTTTCTGGGTTTAGGAATCTATCTATTGCTCATTATGGCTCACTTTCTTTATGAAAGTGGAGATTTGACCCCTAATTGATGTTATCTTGTTGACTGATTATTGCTTACTGGTGAGCTGCCTGCTACTTTTTCTTTTAAATTGCTGAATGTAGACTACAGATTGCGCAATTTGCCCTACATGTTTAGCAATAATTGAGTTTTTAAATATTTGTATCTTAAAGTTTTGGGCATCTTAAGAAATAAGAAACTGAAGGTGTGTAATCTTTTTATGCTAGTGGTGGTTCTCTGAACTTTTGGCAAGATTGTGAATTATTTGTTTCCTGTGTGATGCAATTCTCTGTGGCAAGTCACCAATTATTCTACGTTACTGCCTTTGGTGAAGCCCCTGAAATTAGTTGTCTCATAGTTTTGAATCAACTCAAGAATCTACATTTGCTTAAGTTGCAGTTTTAGTGTAGCAAAGAACTTAAATTCATCGGACTTCTATTACCATGTTATCAAATGAAAGAGGAACTTCGTAGGTGAAATTGTTTAAGGATGCCATTAAATGCATGTACTTGTCCAAGTGGAACACGTATGGAGAAGAGTCATGCTTGTACTTAGTAGTGATCTAGATTATGGTATAGTGTTTTGCACCCACCACATTCATGCTGGAAAAGCCGGTATTATATCATGGATGCATTTAAGTGAGTGAACTCAATTATTCTGTTTTCTCCTTTCTCTCTCTACTTATGTGTATGTGAATGCACATCCATTTTTTTTTTTCCACAAACTATAACAATGTTAGTTTGAAATTTTAAGGCCAGCATTAAGGCATCGATGACTTGCCATTATGCAAATCATAATAAAAATATGCCTAGAGCAGCCAACTCTGGTTTCATATGATTATTTTCTTCTCTCCAATAACTCTTTCATAGAATTTATTTCCTGGTCTCATGCTTACTCACTAATTGCCTCTTTTTTGGTGGAAACTAGGAACTTCTATGTTTTTATTTTTACTCTTTACATTTCATCAACTTGATCTTTTTCAGGATCTGTGAGATCTGCAATTCTATTGCACGCAATGTTGCTGGAGCAACTGAAGTTGAGTCCATGGAGCAGTCAAATGAGACCAACAATGCAACGGCAACATCTTCAGTCTCAGCTTCGGTGCCCCATGGAGAGACTCGAAACTTCTGGCACGGCCACCGCTTTCTGAATTTCCTGCTTGCATGCATGGTATTTGCATTTGTCATATCATGGCTCTTTCACTTCAACGTACCATCATCATAGGATTCTACAAAGGAATTATTGGTGAAAGGAATTCCCATAACTGAGCCTGCAGAACTTGTTCCAGCGGCAATGAGTAATGGGATGGTTTAGAGCCTCACACCATTTAATAGTTATTTATACATTTTTATCTTCATCTTCTGCTTCATACATGTAGAGTGTTTGATATATCGATAAATGCACATTCCTCATGTCAAGCTTTGTTGGGCTTTTGTACGGGAGGACGTCAACTCACTATATATACGTTTTTTTTTTTTCTTTTTTCTGAACCGTACTTGAATGTTATATTGAGATACCCGAATGATCCTCGTTGAGGTGCCTCATCAAAGTTTAAAAATTCTCTTTCTAGTGCTGATGGGGTAAGTTTGATACAATTAAAATTGACTCTTGGGACATAGAACAAAGTTACATTGTTGCCATTCTTCGGAAATCTAACATTGGAGAGGATTTGCATTATGCGTTATGCACTCTTAGCTGTGACTTGAGGTTGAGAACATCACCTTCGGATTGATACAGATCTCCTATGCACTCTTAAGAGTCCCGCATTTGAAAAAAAAAATATTTTTCCAATTGAAGAGTTGAAAAACTACTTTCGCTCAAACTCCAGACAGCATAAACATGATATTTCTGGTTATGGGTTTAATTAACAATAAGGAAGATTGCCACACCTGCAAATGCCTAGAATGAAGCAGTCCGTCCAAAATCGTAGGCTCGAGAAGCAGAATTGCTCATTGCCAGACAAGAACCTGGAAATTGTTTTAAGCTTGGGAAACAGGAGTCGTGAGATTGTTTTGTGTATGGCGCGTATAACATCAGAAAAGGTCGGTTAAACTAAATACACGTTTCACAATAATTCCACTCAAATTTCAGATGCATATGAACATTCTTCCATGTATTTGCTCCACCAGATTGACTGCAGATATATGGACTTACTATTGTAACGGAAACAATTGCCAAGGAATTCCGCAACATTGCAACAGATCAAAATGGAAAAAAAAAAATGAGAAAAAGGAATGACCAAATAAATACAAGAGCCTAGAGACAACTATCGGGAGAAATTAAAATAAAACAAAAGAGAAACCTATACACTTTCTAATTTTTGTTCCTTTTAGCATCTAAGTTCGAGCCATCTTTGAGCGTTTCTTGCGCATCATTCTCCATCCCAAGGCTGAAGAGACACGCTGCTTGGAGATATAAAGCAGTGGGCCATTCAGGAGACACCACCTGGGCTTGCATAGCATCTCCAAGAGCTTCTTGTGGCATGTCACTCATCAAATAAGACAAGCAGCGCCTAGCATATACGGTTGGTGAAACCATGGTCCCCCCATCAATGAACTACAAAAGACAGAAAAACCTTCAGTCTCTCATGCCACCAACATTTACAGTCAAAAACTATATGCAGCATAAATCGAATCTTCCTGTTCATAAACATAGCTAAAGATACTTAAACTGCTAATGTATCAATCACAAGGTTCACAGAACTATGAAGAGAATTATAGAAGATGCTTCATTACATGGTAAGCATGCAGCAAACTATTCAAGATTGCAAATTTTCTATTTATATCTGCCTCTTTTCTCTATCTCTTCATGTAATATTGTGCTTAACACGTGAAGTTGATCAAATGCATATTTTCTTCTTTGCACTTCTCACTTCATAGGTGAAGCGACTAATAACAAGGAGAAGAATGCAAGTTGCAGACCAAAATTGCTAGACCAGAATAATTTCCAAATGGAAGACTCACTTGTGTGTAGCAATCAATGGCAGTTGCAAAATCCTTTGCTCGGAAGGCAGTGTCACCATGCTTCTTAGAATTCAAAGTCTCCTGCATTTGATTGGTCCACATTTGGAAAGAAAGCTGCAACACCGCAAAAAGTAACATAGAGGTATAGTTAAATAATTCAAAAGAGAGATGTCATGTGTTAACCATTTATGCATCAAAAGTTTTCTCCCAAAATTTCTTCCCCCTCCTAGATGGTTCAGAGGAATCCTATGTCCATGAGTCAAATCATTATAACTTAAACATAATGCAAAATATCACTATTTTGTCAAAAGAAAATTATGGAAAATAAACCTTTTACACTAAATAACTAGAATGCCAAGTCAAGAAGGGGAACTATCAAACCTCATTGGCAATGCCCTCATCATCCTTGTATCCAATCTTCTCCAATATTTCATGTATGGCAGTGAGATCCAATCTCAAGCAAGCTTCACCAAAAGGGGTCAATGACAATGGCTGTGTTGAAGATGCAGTCTCATGTGCAATACCCATCAGAACATATGATGGAACCTGATAAAAAGTCTTGATTAATTAGATTTATGTCCTTCTCATGTAAAATATTCAAATGTGCGAATGCAGACCTGTGTCTATGAATGTCTGCCATTCCATGCATGTACACAAACACACACACAGAAGACAAAAAGAGTAATACATATAACATGCAAAACATCTTTATTTATTTGGTTTTCAGTCCCTCTTTTAGTGCAAGGGTAACACCATACTGGTAAAGTAATTCAGTATTGCCTTTAAAATAAATCATAAAAATTATTGAAGGACACTTGGAGTGATGCATGCATGAATTGTCATGCTGATCGAAAAAAACTAATGTAAAGAGTGAAGAGATGACTAACGTAAATGGCTTTTTCTATCAAGAAATGCACTTTCCATCAACATAATGCTACCAGTTTGAAGGAATATGTTAGAACAAGAGAAACTTCAGGCACTTGAGGAAAAGAGTTTAAACAACTATATACCTCTGCTTCTTTCTGCAGCGACATAAGAGCATTAACTAGGGACTTTACATTTGGCCTCTCACGAGCTTCATATTGCAGACAACGGGAAGCTAACCTCATTAACTCAGTTCCATCATCATTTGAGAAATGGCCCTCTAAAGCAGAGTCCATTAACATTAGAAAATTCTTCCCGCGAATCAAGTCTAGTGCCTGTAAACACATAAAATGGATCTTAAGTGACTATAAAACAAAATTGCAAGTCAGGACAACTTCATGCCAATAAATCTATTAATGATTTAGTTTTAGCCTTGCACTTTCTAATTCCAAGAGGAATTATTAAAAA
The DNA here is from genome assembly GCA_026225775.1 of Bursera palmeri. Classification (NCBI taxonomy): domain Eukaryota; kingdom Viridiplantae; phylum Streptophyta; class Magnoliopsida; order Sapindales; family Burseraceae; genus Bursera; species Bursera palmeri. The sequence goes on along the minus strand of JANKKB010028273.1, from coordinate 21,487 downwards.
TAAGAAGCAATTACATGGCTTGGGGGAATATGCTTGCCACTCAAAAGATCTAGCATTAAAGTGCCAAAGCTGTACACTACACTTTCCGGTGTCACTCTGCCTGTCAAAAGATACATGTACACATAGTTAGATTAGCCAATGGATTTTTCATTACTGTGCAATAAAACATTGCTTATAGTGTGTGGATTTTCACAATGATCTTTGATCCTATCTAAGATGTCATGATTTTCCTTGCTTTTCTTATATCCCAATATATTACGGGCAGAACAATATGTCCAGATTGCAAGTTTTCCGCTTTATATATGCGAGTAGATATCATGTCAGGTATCATAAATCTATTTATTCTCAGAAACTGTACCGACCTGTTCTCAAGTACTCTGGAGGGGTGAAAGCCAAGTTTGTGCTGTAACTTCTGCCATCTCTGCTGTTCTTCATCAGGCCAAAGCAAGAGAGCCTTGGATTACCATCCTGTCAACCACCGAATCAGAATTTATCAGCAAAAGATTAAACTGGCTGATAAATAAACAAAAACTGCACCAAAACTACTCACCTTATCAAACAAAATCCTGTAGGCATTGAGATCATGGTAAAGTGCCCTCCCTTTACTGCCACAATATTCTAGGGCTTGTGCCAAATAAAGTGCCACTCTCAACCTCATTGCCCATTTCATGGGCTGGGTGTCCCCTGTATCATTYTGACAGTTAAAAGCCATAAAGAAAACAAATTCTAATGGAGACAACCAGTTGGTGAGAACTGTGAAATATCGCAGCTGATGATTTTGTATAACAGATGATCCTAAAATTAGCCGTTTGAATTTGAATCATAATTTCACTATTATAGAAATTAAGACTTGAACTAGAATCTAAAGCTATGCTTAGCATAGTTAACTTCTAAAAGCAAAAAAAAATCAATACGCGCATTAACTGACCTTAAACGAAACATAATTTGAACAACTTTCTGACAAATCAAGTTGCCAAAAACTCGAAAAGTAACTCACAATGAAATAGATGTTTAGCAAGCGTTTCATTTGGCATAAACTCTGCGACCAGCAATCTCTCATCGCCTTCATGGCAACAACCAATCAGATTCGCCAATCTCTCGCTTCTTAAACTCCCTACCGACCTTGCCTCCTCCTAAACCACATTTTAAACACTTCATTAGCTTACAAATCAAATACAACTCCGTAATTAAAGCTATCATTAACAATCGGATTTGCTTAACGGACGAGGAATTGGCGAGAATCGGGCCACGCCAGCTTGTTAAACCGCTTAACGGCGATCCAACGGTCATTGTCGAGCTTTCCTTTGTAAACAACGTTCGGAGCTTTTTCACCGTGCTCCGACACTATATTGTCCGGAGAGAATCCACACGTGGCAGCCTTCAGTTGCTCCAGGCTAAACTCGGTGAAACTCGGCCATGCACTCCGGTCATTTTTGCCTCCGTTATCTGCATCAACAGAGACACAAACACTCAACTTCCTTCTCCGAATTTACAGAAACACCATCACAGAGAGAGTTAGTGAATACGTACCGGGATCGGAGGGTTCAAGGACGGAAGGCTTGAGATGAGATTGGAACCAACAGAGAGAGAATTTGGAGCAACGAGCTCCCATTGATTTGGATCAGAAGGCGTATAGAAAATATGAAAGTCAAAATGATCAGACGGTGACGGTGTATAGCATTGTAGCCCTGGCGTGAAACTGAAATACTCTCTGCTCAGTCAAACGAGTTTCAGAGAGAGAATGAAAGAGTCGTGGATCCCGTCCAAGGTTCTATTCAGCTGAGAAGTTTAACAAGATAATATTGGTTTAATTTATCTCGTTATCCATGTGTCTTTACCACGCTTCATGTGTGTCTTGCAAAGTGCCTTTTCTTTCCTTTTTTCCTTCCCCTTTCTCCTGCCTGCAAATCTCATCATTCCATCTCTTTTATATACAGATATATATATATATATATATATATTTTAAAGAAATTGATAAACTTTTTGTATTATTTGTCTGTTAAAGAGAAAATATTAATTTTAAATTATTTTAAATACTTTGGTCTGATAATTTTGAAGATCATCATGATTTTTTTTTATTTTCATTAAAATTTTTGTTTTTTAAAATAATTTTGGCGGATGAATATGGTATTTGTATACTGTGGGCAAGTGGGAGTAGGCGGCGAAAGAGTGGAACGGAATCAACGGTCGTGTGCCATGAGTCAAAGTCAAACAAATCAATGACGTGAAAACGAAATCAACTCAGATCGTGCAATTAGGTCGTGTTTCGTTGGATTAAGAAACGATTAATGTTCTTAATCTGTCTCTTCTGTGTGTTATGTAAGTCTTTTTCACGTTATCCCACTATAGTGACTCCGTTGACAAGGACTTTTCATATTTTTTTTAATTATCATTATTAATAATATAAAGACCAATTCTTCTTGTATTGCCAAGGATTTACTTACAACTGGAAAGTTATGTACGTTATAAATTTGATAAGCAAATACAGCCAATTAGGCCTAATCTCAGACTAATTCATTGTTTGACTTCTTAAACAATTCAAACTTATAGCCCACCAAGTTGTAATCAAATTGGATTGTGCTCTGCAGTCTAGAATTCAACTCGAAGTGAAAAGGGAGTTTCCGTTTCTAAAAGTTTATCTGGGCTTCACGCATTGCAGCCGAGAACTCAACATTGGCGTGAAAGTTGTCACACGATATTGGGAGTGCACATGTCTTAACGGCTGATGATAATAGAGAGTCAGAAAAAACATGTGATCACTGGCATTGAAATGTGTGAGAAGTGACCACATGTAGAGAGTTGTTCATACTCGAAACATTACTCGTCACTTTGTATCTCCAACTTCTCATTCTTAAAATGACACGCAGAAAATGGAAACCCATTTTTGGCTAAAATCCAATACTAATTCTTCACTTGGGCGTCTAGAATTTTGAGGCATAAAACAATTTTCTTCTGTTATTGTGCTACTATGCAACAAAACCATGTATACATGACCACTATAACGCAAGATCAATATATCCTTGGCAGCGCGGGTCCTTGTAGCTCATTGCACATAGGCTAAGAAAGAGGAGAAAAAAAATCTAAAGACAATTAGGGTATATGACACATATACATCTATGTGCATGTATAAACCGATCGAAATCATGGAAATATAACAGTATTAGTTCAAGTTTCGTATTTAGGGCTCCATACTCGAGTGGAACTACAAATCATTACATGAATCAAACATATTGGACCATAAGCATGCCTGATCAGGATCACACAGAAATACCAAGAACAAAATAATCAAATTAACAAGTTTATATCCGACAGTTGGTACCATTATTTATACCCCCATTTAGGGGTCAAGAGGACCCCTTTACAGGAAAAAGAAAGGGCACGCAGAAGGAGAAAGTGGTGGTCGTTATATAGACAAGCATCCCTACATCAATGATGATTTTGCACTCCTCCACATCAGTCATCACTTATCAGAGACATGCCAATGTTCTGTTTTACTATTATGTATTTGACTATCTTTAACAGCTTAAATTGCGCCAGCACCGATTTTTGGGTCTTACATAAAGGTGGGGTACGCACTTATCATACATCACGAAGCTCACCAAGCATGGGGTCCCTTTGCTGTCAAGACTCGAGTATCAGCATAAACACACTTTGAGAGAGAGCCCACATGGGCAACAAAATCTAGCTGTTTCAAAGACATAGCCCATGACACTTTAAAGACAGTTAAACAAGGAGGAGGCAAAACCAACCCAGATTTCGATGCTGCAAGATTTCTTTTCACACACGTCTCCAGGTGGAGCATATATAGTTAATCTTGGGATGACTGAAATTTCAGGAATTCTATTAGCGGTTTTCACACTTGCACTTTCAAGTGAGGAATTCTTACTGTAACTTTTAACTCTGTTCTGCTTTCAAAGTATTTATTGTGGTAACATGGGCTTTTACAGAGACTGAAAATGAAATGAAATTGTTGGGACCAAATCCAATTTAACAAAATAATTGAATGCAATCAGTTTCCCAACAATTCGAACATCGTGGCACGTGGGCTGACCGTACGCGCTGAAGAATATTAGAAAGAAATATTATTTTGTTGTTAAATGGTGAATGTTCGACTCTAGTATGAAGAATTATTAATGCAGTACAAGATGCAGGGTGTGAGCTGTTCAAAAGATAAAGAGGAAGGCCATGTTATTAGTGTTAGGTTAGCATTTCATGTTCAGACATTTCCTGCTCTAGTTGCGTACCCTGGCATATAAAAACAAGTGTAGACATCAAGGTGGGGTAATGGACAGGAGGAGCCTGCATGAACAGCACAAGCAACAGTAGCAGAAAAGATATTCACGTGCTCTCTCAACTATTTATTTGCTAATTGACTTTTTTAAACGTGGCTTCGTCTGTGGTGGGATTCACTACTGACGAGCTTTTCCTTTCTAGTTTCTACCATACTGATAACGAGGATATAAATTATACTAGGAACAAAAAGATAACGGAAATTAAAAAAATAATAATAATTGGGTACAACATTGGAATTATGGAGCGCTATAGCTATAGTCTGAATTCACAGAGCCTTCGGCTTTGCAAGATAAGTGTATCGACCTTATAAATTAGCAAATCGCAAGGAGAATTTTGAACAGTAGAACTACTGGAGAACACTATCCACAGGAAGGAGCACATGATTCCATGATAAGCTACATGCTCATGCTCATGCTCATGATGAATCATCGTGTTAACCAAGATATAGAAGAGCATGGCTGCAAAACATACAAGCCTATAACCGGAACTCCAGTTTTTTCTAGAATACAAATCAAGTTTTTTACCAGTCTCATGAAAGGAGCTCATGGCTAAAGCAAGTAAACCTTTAATCCATGGTTACAAGAATTTAATTAATGGTCTTCAACGCAGCACTCATTGTAGCAGCATCAGCAGCTTCCACTATCTAAGCACCATTCATTGCAGTATCAACACTGACTGTATTGCCATCTTCCAGAATCTTACCATTGACTTGTGTTCTTGGCCTCTGACAAATCAATGAAGTTCGTAAATGCCTAGGCTTCAGATCAATTTGAAGATGATTGGAAAATAAATTATAGACAATTAGTAATTCATATACCCAATCTGTAGGATCTATGGAGTTCCCATTCAGGAGCTTGTGATTCTCTTCTTTGGTCCTGTTGTCCCTGATGCTAACTGGCAACAAAAGAGGCGAACTTCCACTGGTTCGGTCAGGCAGTTCTGCAGTGACAAAATGTTAGTAACGAAACACCCCCACTTCTTTCTTTCTATTCTTTTCAACCAAAAAGGATGAGTGATAAATAATGTTAGTAATGAAAAGTAAAAACATGCTAACCTGGCAATTTCTTGTCTAAAAAGAACACCACTAAATTAACAGTGTACCTGCAAAGAATAATAAAGTTGACCAAAATAAGAGATAGCATGTAAGTAATTAAAAACAATCATTGAAAGTATCATTATGTTCATACCATGCAACAACAACATCAACCGTGTAATGTTTGCGGGATGCTACAATCAAGAAACTCTGAATCACAGCAAGCAACCAAGCAAACTGCTTTATAAACCTGCAATTTTATACCAAAAACGTCAACTATACAGATGCATTAAAGTACGGCAGGTTTATAGGGTAAAATCAAGTCATAAATGCCCACTTGTCCTCGTGGAAATCAGCTTAGACAAAATCCAGAGAGTTACAGCTATGCTGATCCAACTTATTCTTTTCCCAAATACAGACAAATTCAACAGTTTCATAATTGTCACAAACTACCAGAAGCACAGATAAGCTGTTAGAAGTTATACTAAAAATACCTCGTTTTCTACAGTGAAAAAGCACATAAGAAAACAATCTCTCAAAGATTTGATGGAGGGAGAGTGTGGCAAAAAATGACGAGTAAAGTGATCACTAGCCAATACCTTCGTGTGCCATATTTCTGATAAGTGAGCACAAAGACTAGAGTAAAGATCATGTGTGATGAAAAAATCAGATCACCACAACCATATATTACGCCCCGCGGAACTGCATATTTGACAAACCATGTGAGCAAAATCTATTCACAACCAACAAATGAAAGTACTTCAGTAAGCATTAGTATATACAATTAATCAAGAGGACTTCAAATACACTCTGTGGCCGTGGCAACCTCGCCAGTTTAGAGCCCTGCAAACACAGTGAAGTTTTGCTAAATGTAGTTTTTCCTTTCAACAAATCAAATAACATAACTTTTCAAAGACAATAATTATTCCATATCCAAGAAAAAGAAAATGAATATTGTTTCAGAACTTAAAGAAGTCAAAACTATATAAAGAATGTACCGGTCGGCAATGATAGTTTGGACCTGGAAGCTGAGTAGAGTAAAATGTTATAACCCGGAGAAACTGAGAAACCTGCAATAAACAAAGAAAAAAGAAAAACAAATTTCAACTGTGAGATTAATTTGAGAACTTGAGTTGCTCCACAGTAAAATATGCTGGAGCAAAATCCACAAACAATGACAACTAACCAATCCACCAAATTCAGGAAGTATGACCAGGTTAAATAGAACAGATTCTTAGACTTGATGGCCAGCTTTTCTGGATTGATACCTGAACTTAGTAAGCTGCTCTTGAAATACAAACTCATTACAAGAGTTGGAATGTTGGACACCGACCAGCAGCTTGTTTTGTTTGGCATTATTTTAAAAAATACTTTTCTTCTTCAAACTGAGCTAGCAAGGAGCAATTTTAACATTCTATATGGTACCAACCACTACTTAGTTGAGAGTTTTTATATTATGGTGAAAAGTCCATCATTGATGACAAAATCCTGTTTGAACACCACAGAACATGATGACTATTTTGAAATCTATGAAATATTCCAAATACAATTCCACAACTCTCAAAAACAGTTGTGAAAAATTCACCCTAGTTAGAAGACGGATAAGGGAGGGAGAAAAACAAACAGAATCCTAATCTAACTCCTATTTCAGCCGTTCCTGTATTCAGCAGTGACAAACTCATGAAGTAATCAGCACTTACAACTAAAAATGCCAGAACCCTGCACCATACTAGGACTGTGTAGATCTTTTTGCTCTTGAAGATGAAAGGATGGAAGGTCCACTGCAAAAAAATACATTATATATTAGGTAAAAGTAAATAAACTTCTCCAAAAAGCACTCTTACAGCAGACCTCAACAAAGGACAACCAAAAAAGCTTAGAAAAGAAGTAAAAGATAACATCAAGTAATGATATCTACAGTGCAAATAAATCAGTGGACTGACCTAGCAAATTTCCAATATCTAAAGACAACAAAACGAGAATCAATTCAAAAAGTGAATATATGAGCCTTCTCTACGTTATAAATTTATAATTTGATCAATTCCCTCTTCATTCACAGAAGTCTCCGTAAAACTAGTGCCAAGGGATCCTAGATTTGCAATTTTGCAATGTCCAGATACACACTTAAAAGATATGCACCTAACATCTTACATTAGTTTAACAACACTGCTACTCTTGGATTTAACTTTCGTTTTAGCAGCATAGTGCATACCACATACTTATGGATAGCCTATACAAACTGCACTCTTAATTTCATGGAAGAGTAAACAGTAGGAAAAAAAGTAGACTCGACAAGAATTTCATTGAACAAATGCTACATTTACATGAACACCGTAGGCAATGGCAGTCTGTCAGTAAGACTCCAAAACAGAAACGAAAGCATCTGGAAAAATAAAATAAAAAAGAAAACTGAATGGAATGACAAAAATTCATGTATCAATGGTGGAAACATGAAAAAAACAATGAAGACAACATAAAAAATCCTTACCAGGAAAAATGATATAAAGATGAAGGTGAACAGAGTTTCACTGATGAAGGCTTTATCTTGCCCAAGCTCCTAAATTTACAACAGAACAAGATATAAGAAAGCAAGTCCAACTAGACACGGTACATTATACAAACAAGCAATAGCATAGACAAACCGGGAGTAGAAGGAACCCAAGATCCTGTAGCGTTTCCCCTGGCCGATGTAGATAATGAACTCCTCGTGCTGCAAGACCATGTATATACTGTTGGAAAAGTTCAAAACGTTACAAAAATCAGAACACTTATAACAATATTATCATAACAAAAAAAAAAAAAACAAAACAAAACAAAAAAACCCAAAATTTTGTATAGATTGAACAATGACACTCGCTTGGGACAAAATTCAAACAGTTAAAACAAGACCTCTCTCCTTGGTGACCTGAGAGAGGTTTTATCTTATGCTAAAAGCATAAGTGTCCTCTCAAATAGTTACGGAGAGTAACAAACTGTGATTATAACCCTTTGCCAGATCCTACACTTGCCTCATCAAAACAAATCTCTGTATCTATACCAACAAAACAAATAATACATAACAATTCATCTAACAACATAAAGTAGAAGAAGATACTGAACCTGAAAAACTAGACCAGCGAGAAGATATTTCCAGTTATCGATAAGAAGGTTGATTTCTGTTGTTGTTTCTGCACAAACTCTCTTCCATAGCTTCATGACAGACCACCACCAACAACAACAAACGGTTTAATTATTTCAATCAAATCCCCAAAACGCAGAAAACAATATCCTAATGTTCTGGAAGGACGAAAATAATAAGAAATATAGAGAGAAGAAACCTTTGAAGCTTCGCGACCAATGTAAAGCGTCATCTTCTTCTTGTCGTGTAACAGCAACTTCCATAGTACTTCACAGCCGAACAGTTAAGGTCAACATCATCAAAGACACAAAATCTCAACAAATTTTCTTCATCAAACTCTTCAACTTCGTTTGAACAAATCTAATTTCAATACGAGAATCTACCGGCTGAGTCAACCAACCGTTCACAGCGGTTATTAACCGATCAAAACGCGATCTACGGCCGAGATCAAGAAATTGGAGACTGTAAAAGCTAAGCTGCTACAGACACAGGAAAAAGCTCTAGAATGGGAGAAGACTTGAATTGAATTCAATTAAATAACGCGTTTCTTATGTTTCAATCGAATGAATAAAAAAAAAATGGCGCTCGGATTCTCTCTATCTCTCTCTCTCTTTCTCTGTGTTCTTTCTCGCTTTTGAGTTTTGTCTGCTATAAAATACGCGAGTTCAACACGGAGAGACAGTTGAGAGGAAAGAAAAAACTGAGGCTTTTTTAACTTTAATTTTTCCCCAAAAATAAATCAAAATTAAATTAAAAGAAAGTCCTTACTGGCTGCTCTCCCATGGGCCCTCACTCTAAATACTGCGAAGAGAGAGTCCGATTAATTAAAATTAAGAAAACGAGATAAAAATAAATATTCTCCTTTAAAATTTTTTATATATAATTTATGTGTAAAATAATATAATATTAAATGAATGGTAAATTAAATAATTTAATATTTAATATTTTAATTTTTTAGATTTATTTTATTATTTATTTAATATTATATTATTATTTTTAAATTTATTATTTATAATCTTATTATATATTTGTTATTTATTATGACAGATAAAATTTTATTAAAATCAAGTAAACGAGAAAAAAACAATATTCTCCTTTAATATTTAGAACAAATTTTACCGTTTATAATGACGGAGAAACAGAGGAAAGAGAGTCAGAGAGATGCAGTAATAAAAAAGTTGTTTTCGAATCCTCAGGCCCCGCCCCGGCCTGCTTCTTTTTTTTTTAATTAAAATAAATAATTAAATCCAAGTTAGAATTAAAAATATTGAGGAGGTTAAAACAGTTAAAAAATCGAATGGAATGACGGAAATGGCCTTTCGGTAGTTGAGAAGTCACGGGCGTCGTGGCGTCGGGAGACGAGACTGGAGAGATACATAAACATAATAATCAATTCAATTCAATCCCTCGCCTGGTTTTCAAAAAAATTTAATTTCAAAGTTTGAAAATTGGGAGGCGATGTGAAGTGAAGAAAGCAATCTTTAAAAATCTGGAACTTGGAGGACTATTTTCTTCAGAGCTGTGGGGACAGGCCACGTGGGAGTCGCTTGTTTGATTAACGACCCCCTTATGTTATGCTCATTGATGCCTTCAATTTCATGTGCGTTCGCATTAGCATGTCTGTCAATTGGGCTTATAGAACCACGTACCTTTTTTTTATCTTTTTACTTTACATAATAAACTACAGTTTTAAATCAAAAACTTGTTTCAAAAATGATCCATCCACAGCAAACAAGAACAGGTCCGACCATGGAGAACGTGGAGTGGAGCATCATTAGAGGGTAGGCTATATAGCATGTAAAAATTGTCTTTTTCGTCTTGCTGGAAAAGAATTTTGAAAATATTGGTCCACCCTGCACCTACTTTTCATTTGAAACGGATCTGATCATCTGATGAGTTTTGGAAACCACCGTGGCTGATGTGTGACTCACGCGGCCATTCCTTTCCACTACATTATTATACGGTGGAAATTCCAATCATCTCGTTTTAATTTCCAAAATTGTGTGTTCTCTAGGTGGAAAGTTAAAACTATTTAAATATTCACAATAACATAAAATATAAATAAATCCAGACAACACTGGAATGGAATGTCGGTTCGATAATATCATCAAATAATTCTCAAGAGTTCCACAACTTCTTTTAGCTTAATACAAGATTTAAAGTGATACTCTTTATCCGTATCGAATGATAACTTTAAATATTACAAAGAATGTAATGATAAATTTTTTTTTTTTTTTTGGCAAAAGACGTATTAATAATAGAAACTTTAACTATTAGAGGTGTTAGGGAAATGGAGTCATACATGATATGGGAGTCCGTGATCATGCCGGGCCTGATTAGTGTGAAAAATTGTAGGGCATGCACCGAATTAGAGTTGAGAGCACGTGGTCTCTCACGAGGTGAAGTTGGGGAGACAGTTAATGGCAAAATGGGGAATTCGTGGAAGGTTGAACAACAGTTAACAGATAGATCTTCATGGAAGATGGTGGGGTGCACATAGCAAGGGCGGAACTTGGACTGTGAGGAGTCAACGGTCAAAAGTCCTAATTGCCGACGGGCCGACCCGTCCTTGCATAGCGGCGTGGGATTTTTCGGGGTGAGTTGGGGAAGGAGTTGGTGGTTGTGTTTTAAGAGACATGAAACGGCCAAGGCGGCTACTTGAACGCGATTGCGACGTGCCTTCGAACCAACCAATCGCAGCCGTACCGTTTTCATTCACTCCACCTTTTTGTTTGCTTCCCTTCACCCCGTTACGTCCATTTCTCTTCTTTGTTTTTATTTCAAATGCAACTTCTCTACTGTTCTTTTACTCCCTCTTCTGATGTTTCTATTTCCATGTCTTGTGAAATATGAGAGAAAAATAAAAAATTATTAAGTTTTTTTCATTATTTTTTTTAAAAGCTCATTCCTTGCTTAATGTAATAATGACAGAATATGAAGATTTAACCCAAACTTACATGTAAATACTAGCATTTGGAAGTACTTAAAAAGCACTTCCAAACAAAAGTATTTTTAATAAAACATATCTGATATTTTCCTTTTCTTTGGTAAAAGGGTAAATTGCTTTTTTAAGAATTCTTGTCTTCTTTAATCAAATGTGCTAAAATATAATCCTCACAATCTTAAAAAAAAAAAAGCTTTTTCACCAAAGTTAAAAAAACGAATAATTGATAGCAGAAGTAGGGGATATAGGTGTGTTATCATTCCGATGCTCATTTGGGATCCTTTTATAAAAGTGACATTGATTAATTATTATACACAAGTTTCAAGTTCCATTCCATTGCGATACAGAACCTAAAAAAAGCTGAAAGCTACAACATAAAGTTGATGCCCAGACTGAAAGGACCAAACTCAAAGATCCAAGCTCGTACACTGTTAGACCTGCAAAGGAGATGCGGCCAGCGGCTATTGCCCATGTTAGGGCACACAAACCCTCCTCCCCCCATCTCTGGGCCTCTGCATTCATTTTGTATTTTAGCGTCAGCTTCTGTCAAGCACACAGCCTTATGCCACCCTCGATCCTGTTTCTCATCATGCCCATTACACAGTGAACATAAAAATCAATCAGAGAGAGAGAGAGCCACACCCCACAAAACACAATCAATTTACAAACTTCAGATTGTGGTACAATAAAACATCTACTACTTGTTATTCGTGCAAAATCTTAAGATAATAGTAAAAAGTTATAAAATTTCACTGTATAAATAAATAAATATTTGAATTATACGCAGTTTGTTACCATCAAAATATACAACCACCAAAATGTGGGCAACTTGGTACCCAACTTGTTGGGCATAACTTGGTCAGAATACACGAGCTGGTTGAAAATTTAACTTCACTTCAAAGTTGATCCAGCGAGGTGTACATAGCTACCGTGCAATTCTGACCTAGCATGTATGTTATGAGTGAGATACAAGAATGGTACCTGCATATAAGCCTAATATTCAATTTAAAAACATAAAAAATATCTCCCCCTTTCTTGTTCTAAGTATACCAGAATCTGGATTGACAATCATGCATGTAATCGTAATCATCTATTGATATATTTATAAAATTTGATACATAAAAAAAATTAATTTATTTATATATTATTTTGTGATTATGATATGTGGCACGCACAAAAAAAAAATAATTTAATTGGGTCGTTTTGAAAATGCCACTTGGAGTATTGGCGTTGACAATGAAATGTGAAATGGTGGGAAGAGTTTGATTCTTCTGATTAGTACTTTTCTAATTCTAGAATGTCTTTTGAGTTCATGGCGTCTCCGATTAAGCAAACCAAATTGTCATTTTCGATGAAACTTCGTTGATGGCTTCTTACACGATATTTGCTAGTAGCTTGAATTGAATTTTTCTTTTGTCTTCGTATACTTCCATCACGAGAAATTTTATTCGATCTCATTTTCTAAATTGAGATCATTGATTTTCTGTTTTTGAGTTATTGTTGAAACTAGTGAATTGTCACTTTGTAGGAAATTTCTTTCATGGCTTCTTAGGTAAGATATGTTGGAAGCTTTAAATGAATTTGTTCATTTACATTATTTGTTCTTCTAAAAGAAATTATATTTAATATATACAATTTGTAAAAATATATCATCAAAATTATTCATATTATCATTTTCAACCTCATTTAATTTATAAATTTTGCTCATTATATATATATATATATATGTAATTTTTAATTACATACAGGTCATTTTAATTAAATAAATTTTTTTGTATAAAAGAATTTAGTGCTCATAACAGTATAACCTTCCACTAACAAGAAGCAAAAAGTGAACCAGATGGGTTTGACCTTAATTTGGATATTTAAAATCCAGATTAAGCCCAGCCCTTTCAATTTCCGAAAACTAGAAGCGGGGATGTCAATGGGCAGTATTGCTAGACACGGCCCAAAATAGCTTGGGCCATGCTTGCAATGGCCCACGGTCCAATGGGCTTCTTGTCAGTGGCCCCGGCCTGGCACGTGATCCCTATACCCTAAATTTTCCGCGTCTCTATCTTCTCCTGGCTCCACTGCAAAACCCTAATTCTCAATCTCCTACTTCTTAAAGCTAATGTCATCATTCTCTTAACAGATGTCGCTTCAAGGATCTAATTTCTCCTACAACGTAACTTATTTTTCTCATAATCATTCTCAATTTCCTTCGGAAATTTCTATCGAAGTTTATTTTGACACATATATGATTTTTTTTTTTGGCTGGATGGGAATGACCAAGTTTTTAACTGTTTTTGATAAATTGACGAAGGATCCATATGTGAGATTAGTTTGTTGGATGATTGACGCTATAGTTCTTGGCTACTGAGATGAGAATTAGATGCATATTGTTCACAAAATGTTTTATAGTTTGTTTATCTTGAAGTTATATGATTGACTTTGGTTTAAATGTTACAGGTGAATGTTATGGATATCAAGGAACTTAAGTATATGCCATGTTTATGCGTTAATAGTTTGTGGCGGCGTCATCGTCTCTCTTTGCCATCACCAAACAGGAAAGCAATTCAATTCAGGCCTAGTCAATCTCAAATCAAATTGCGAACCCCGTGAGTTTCTGTTCTTTGCTAGTGTAGTATTCTAAATATTTATATCTAATGAATTCTATATTTTGTTGTCCAAGGTAGTATATGTTGCATCTTCTTCACACTATTGCTGAATGTCTTTTAATATGAAATCAGTAAGGCCAAATCGTTCTGTTAGGTCAAAAACTTGAGATCAGGTTAATCGAAGACGTCTATTTTTATTGTTGGACACCTAACTTAGATAGTTGCAAGGTCACTTCTCAGAAATAGGGTTTTGTAAATAAGTTATATACTATGGGGTGTTTTTTGTTTGTTCAACTCTATCTCTGTATCATTTTCTTTTTATGATACTTAAATTTCGTGCAGGTTTAATTGTATATAAATTTAGTGCAGCACCATTTGGAGCAGCTTCTAAATTATTATCATTAACACCATGTCAAGTGAAGAAAAGTGATGATACAGAGGGAAACTTGAGTGGTGAAAGTATCATGTTGGACGAGGAAATCCTAAGGCGGGAACTTAAGATTGCTATTGAGGAGGAAGATTATGCATTAGCTGCAAAAATCAGAGATAGTCTTCGAATGCTTGATGAGGATACCAAGACTTCAGTGCTGGCAGCAAATGCTCGGTTCTATGATGCATTCAAGAATGGTGATCTTGCCAACATGCAAACCCTGTGGGCAAAAGGGGATAATGTATGTTGTGTGCACCCGGGAGCAAGTGGGATATCCGGTTATGATTCTGTTATGGAAAGCTGGGAGGTTGTATGGATGAATTATGAATTTCCATTAGCGATTGAGCTGAAAGATGTTCGTGTCCATGTTAGAGGCAATGTAGGGTATGTTACTTGCATTGAATTTGTTAGGACAAAAGGTAGCAGTTGGGGAGGACAGTTTGCAACAAATGTGTTTGAGAGGATCGCTGGTCAATGGTATATCTGTATTCATCACGCTTCACCTGTTGATTTGTGAACACAAATTCATGCTGAAGATGATTGCTTTCCAAGTACTATTTGCAATTTTTTTTTTTCTAAAGTTTAATATGCGTTTCAATTATTTGATTTGTTCATCTTGTGAAAATCTTATCCTGTTTCTCTACAAGAAACCTTCATTTGTAACTTGGGTGGCATATGTTTCACCTTTGCATATTGCTAATATACACTAAACGGAAGAGTTTTCATGGGTGCCAATTACAGTATAGTTGCTACATATTGACTCAGATCCTGGAGCATGCAGAAGCAATTATCAGTTATATATCGGTTGCTAGCGGTTCACCTACTGATGCATTGCCTTAAATGTTGTTTAAAATTTACACCTCCCATGAGCACAATTGTGGTTCGTGTTTTCTTGGAGCTGTACATTAAAGACATTATTTTATTTTTTTGAGGAAAATGTCGCAGCTATGCCATAACTAAGACAAAATTACATTAGAAGACATTATGCGCTCTGTTGAAAGGGTTTCTATCAGCTTCGCTGCATTCGTCGTTAAACACAATAACAGGTTATCATGAATACAAGATATACTTTTTGAGAAATTATGTTGCAGTTTCATGGATATTTGAAGATCTTTGACAGCTATACATGGAATAGAAAACAATAAAAGAACTCGCTTGCACGAGATTATACTCTACCAACAGGAGAAGCAGGTGGATTCGGAGCATATTTTGCAGGCAATTTATCCCAGAGAATATTTAGAGGGACGCTCTTTCTTCCATTTCCATTCTTCATGGGTTCCTCTTGGAAACTTTTCGGCTCATACAGGCTATTATTTGCTTCTGAGATATCAAATGACTTCTGAGAGCCTAAAACTGTGACGCAAATGAAGAATGCTTGTAGCGAAGAGACCGATGAATTAAATTCAACCGAGTAGATTTCTTTATTTAATGGCACCAAGCTGAAGATTGGCATGTTCTGTTGAGCTTCTCCCTGCATGGAAGGGCAAAATGAGAACTAGCTAAATTAACAACAATAACAATGAGACTCGAAGACTATGCACAATTGTAAAATAAAAACAGTACCTGAGCGAAAAGTTCAAAACGAGCTGAATTTGTGGAATAACTGGATGTCCTTGGAATTTTACAGCTTTGCTTGTGGTCAGTGAGTATACGCAGTTTGCAGCCAACATCCCAACCACCACAGTCACATAATCCACCGGATTTCCACCTCTCAATCATTGGTGACGGTGCTCCTTTGTTTGGCAATCCATGAACACCACCTGGAATTATGACCGTAGTGCTATAAGAGTTTTCATTTTCTCCCGAGTCGAAAGAACATTCACTCCTTGCAAAACACTCTGTAAGACCGTTCTCAAAAATATCTTTATCTCTGTGATTATTCAGACTTTCAATAGGCATTTTCACAACAACGGCTGCAAGCTCCTTACTTGGCATGAACTTTGGAGATGCTTGATCTACCTGCCTTCGTTCAACACCAAACAAAACAGACTCCCTCGCAATGTATTTGCTTTTCAAATTTTGACCAGTTAGATCCAAAAAATTAGAGTTCGAAACCTTCATCTGTCCAACAACATTGTAGACATACCCACAATTTTTCCCTTTACTTCCTTGACTTATCCAACCACTACTTTTTCTCTTAGTTTCATTCACAGAGTAAAATGTATAACTCTGACCACAATCATCCTTTCCAGAAGTTAAATTCTTCATGGTGGCAGCAAGAACATTGCTGTTACTGTCTACCACAAATCTAAACAAAGGAAGCCCATTCTTTATGGTAAGTTGGACTAGAGCTTGAATTCTAGATGCTTCATTCTTTCCATTTGGAAGTGATTCACTACCAGTACTTGGCCTTAAGTTGAAGTAACTCAAGCTTCCTTTTAACGGTTGAACAGTTTCACCAGTATGGACTGAGTTTGAGCCCTTGGCTCTCAGCAGTGGATCCAGGATCCTTCTTAGAGGGCTAGACCTACCTCTGTTGGAGCCATTTTCCTTCTCTCTGTTTGAATCATCCGAAAAATAAGCCCCCTCAGACTTCACAGGCGCATATGTGGAGCTCAACTGTGGGACAGATGAACCTTCTTTCAGACTGAAACTTCTGCCTAACCTGCTTAAGCTGAAGCTAAGCCGACGAGCTGGTGATGGATTTCTGCTTTTCATAGCTACTATTCCAGCCATTTCTTGGTCCAATATCTTCAAATTCTCCATTACTTTTGCATTCATATGCTTAAGTGTGCTCTTTTCTGCATCTTTGCATCCAGAAAGCGCATTTGGAGTCTTATTAGAATGTTGCAATGACTGAAATGCACCAGAAGTGAGCTCCACACATGGACTATTCGTCATGCTATTTGCCATCAAGATTGACTCCTTTTTAGTCTCAGCTTTAGAAGGCAGCGGGCATGAGTGTGGAATATCAGAACATAGTTCTTCGGAGCAAACATCATCCAGTGGAAAGCCACCTGAAAGACTATTCTGACTTGCTTCCAACAAATTCTCATCTGAGAGCGCTCTGGATTTCTTCACAGAGCCATTTTGAGAGAATTCTCTAGGCAAAAGAAGGACAATATTCTCATTCTTGTCTGGCAGATGTTGATGATCAACATCAATATTTAATTCTTGTAACTTCTCAGTTCTCTTCATAGTTTCATCATAACCAGCACTTAACTTGTCCCTTGAACTGAGTGCAACACCATAAGTTCTCAACTTTGGAGATGAAGCTTCCATCTCTGATGGGATCTTCCGATCCAAAGCTTTTCTGTCCATACTTGATTCTTTTTTCTTTTTTACCCTCTTCTTGATTTCATCACTAGCACTCACTTTTCCCTTCAGACTAAGTGCAACCTCCCCATGATTACTCAAGTTTGTTGATATGTTTCCTGTTTCTGAAGTGATCTTCTGGTCTAAATCTTTTGTTGTCCCCTTTCTGAGAGGTACATCTACATTACTACAGACAAAGGACTTGCTGGCCCGTGGTATCTTTTTCTGCCGACCCAAGTTGCTCTTTGAAGAAATCTCAAAATCTTGAAATTGTAGAACATTCTGGCTCGATGGTTTGACACCTCGAGGGAGGCCGTCTATATGAGATGGGTTAGAACTAGGACAAAGTGAAGGATGTTGCGTACTTTGATGTGCATGTGTTCCCCCTTGAGCAGCAGCAGAAAAGGTGGACGACTTGATAGTTGTTTTCAAGGATAAACTACTGCTTGTTGATGATCCATTATTGCTCCCACTTGCCTGGGGACACTTTTGGTTATACTTCCATTTCTCTAGACGTGCCCAATCCAACACCCCAACATTGAATGCTTTATCTTGAAGGTTTTCTCCTCCCTCCATACGCCGTAGAAAACCTGGCAAATTTGACATGTGTTTTACAAGTTCATCATCTTTTGTGGCCTTTCCCTTAACAAACTGTGCTTGCTGATTCCCAGAAGATTTTGGTTGGATCAAGATTTTACCTTCAGCTTCCTGTCTTGTTTCTTGAGGCACATCACTATATGGTGGACCAACACAAGTTTTCACCTTTATCTTGCCTTGATACTTCAAACTCTTATGTTCATGGTGTGACAGAACTCTCGCCTTTGCTGTCTGTGAGTTTTGCTGTGGTTTCGAACTCTGTTTGGACTCTAAACTAAATCTCATATTCGTAGAAGAGTCTAAGTACTTCTTACTTGGTCGCACATTTGATGGCATCATGTGAAATATGCTCACACTTCACAAATGCATCTGAACGGCAGGAGCATATGCTTGTGCGGTTCTAACTCTTGTACAAGGATATGATCACATCAGATGACTGTAAAAACATTAAAACAAAATGAAATAAAAAAGATGGTCAGCAAATTATGGCATTGCAAGCATTCAAATAAATGAACTCCTCAACTTTTGAAGACAAGCAGGTGCAGCAAGAAAAAACAAGTTGATTAAGATTCGTAATGTTTAAATAGCCAACAAATTTCTAACCAAATAGAGAAACCAAATGACGCCAAAAATGATAATGACTGCTAACGGTCTCAAAATAATAATAAGATAAATACTCGAGCTCCCTGTCTTCTCAATTTAATTCATAAAAAATGTATCCCAATAATCTCGAATCAACTAACCAATTTCCAGACATTGAAAGATCGAGCTTTACCATAAGGAGTTAAAATTTTGGTTGATGGTCCATATAACTCTTGCAGCTTCTTCGAAATGACAAATGTATAATGTTTTTAAAGAAGAAAATTACATGACAATTTTGCAATATTATCTTGCCAGCTAAATTGTTAAATTCCATCTCTCGACTAGGTAAATTGAGCAGAGATTTGTTTTCCTCAATATATCGATCAATCTCCAAGCCTACAAGTTCACGCTATGTTTCATAGTGGAATCAAGAAACTAACAGATCTAAACAAACAACCTAAAAATGGAAAAAGGAAGTCACTCTGTTCGGCACTAGAGAAAACAAAGGAAAGATCAAACGGAATTAAAAAAATAATAATAATAAATTCAAGCACAAATCTGGACTGCTTAATAGAGCCAAAAACATCATCTAATGCACAATGCAAGCTAATACTCATCGTTTTGGCTCATAGTCTTGCAACAAAACTGCATAAAGAAAGAAAAAGAAAAAGAAAATCTCAAACCGAAATCAAAATGATTTGCAGAAGCTTTTACAGTGCTTTATTTCCAGCACATACCAGTACAAAATCAAGAAAATGCAGTTTCACGAAGCTAGGCGATCTCGAAAAAGATCCCAGAGAGTGAAGGTGACTCAGGAAATTAAAAAAAAAAACGTGGACGTAGATTAAAAGCAAAGAAAAGAATTACAACTACCTTAGCGCTCCAGAAATCAAGAACCGAAATGCAGGTAATCATTCGTCTTGGTAACCGTATACGTGCGTGTGTTTTGTAACTTTTGTTTGTTTTCTTTTCTTTCCTTTTCTTAAGAAGCGGAGGAGAAGAAATGAGCAAAAAGCATATCAATTATTACTGAGAAAACTGAGCGTTATTGATTCCAGTATCAGTAGTACAAGCAACAACACAGCGAGGGCGTATCGTTTTCAATCAGACGGTTAAAAAGTTAGTAGTAGGGTTGAGGCGGAGGGGTGACTAGGTTGAGGGGCCCACGGGGAGTCTGATTTCTTCGTGTCGAATCCCAATGCTTAGTTTGGGCCCCTCGTTCGATAATTATCTGACGTAAGCACTTAATCTGATTGGGTTTGGGTATTGTAGCCGTGGACTTGTGGATTCATTTGTCGTCGTTTTGGGATTGGGATTATCAAGGCTAAATGACTTTAATATCGGGGAATTTACACTGACCCCCCAATTAGATTTCAAGAAAACACTTAACCCCACACTTTTTATAAACTAACACTTATCCCCCAAAAATTTACCACTGTTTTCTCAAAATTAACATTTACCTCCCAAATATTTGGGAGGTAAGTGATAGTTTTTTAGAAATATTTAGGAGGTAAGTATTAATTTAATAAAAATATGGGACTAAGTGTTTTTTTCAAATTTAATTGGGGGTTATTGTTATTTCCCCCTTTAATATCTGTCCTTTGTGTTAAAAGGGCTTGCTTTATGCTTACAAGATGGCGAGAGTGGGTCATGCCAAGAAATTTTATGCACGCTATCTTTGACTACTAACAACATTATTTGCTATCCACTCACCTCGCCGAATAAGCACAGTAATTTTATTGGCCATCACAACTCTTGTTATAACATTAAATAAAAAGTGAGTTATAAAACTTATAATTTTCCTTTCTAATTTATTTTAAAATTTATAAAAGATTTCCTCATTAAAAAAATATAGTTAAATCATTTATAATGAATAAAAAAAATAATATGACATAATATATTAATAAATAGTTCCTAATATATAATGAACTTCAAAGATTCTTTTATTAAAAATATGTTAAATTCTTCATAATTGATAAATAAAAATGAAATAATATATAGTGTTAATCTAAGGAAAGAGACGTGTTAAGACTATTCTATATAATAAATATATCGAATAATATATTTTATAAATTTATTATTTTGTATTAATAAATAACTCAATTTGCTTTACTAATGAATATATTTTTAATGATTTTTCAAAATTTGTCTTCCGTAAAACATTACCATAAAAAATAACAATACTCAATAAAATTAACCTATTATAAAAATATTGGGGTAGCTAGGTGTGAACTTGACATGTTTTAGAGTATCAATTCAATGCCTTATTTCAAAGGCAAAGGCACATAAAAAATGTGGGGAAATTGTATTGCAGGGCGGGGAATCTTTCATTAATTATCTTCCCGCTTCTTTTAAGATTGTCGTATTACAATCTTTGGCATGGAGTCATCCCTTCCGACTTTAGTATAAGGCATTGTGAGCGCGATCTCCATGCTTTGTTAAAGAGGAAAGAACATATCTTAATATTAAAGTGAGAACTCAAAAATAAGAATTAAAGCTACAAAATGCATTTTCGAGCTTCTTGTACGTGGCCTTTAATCATGGATGTTTCCATACCTTTTCCTTTAATTACCTTATCTGGCCTAACCGATGTGTAAAAGTGTTTTTGGTATCTCTAAAAGTACTTTTGCAAAGT
>JANKKB010028271.1:0-13954 GCA_026225775.1 Bursera palmeri | reverse complement strand
TATCTTTTACTTCTTCTCCGGCAAGATTATGAGAGGAAGATATGACAAGACAACTTAAAGATTTGCGGTGAGAAAGCTACAGACAGTAGCTAGCTTCATCAGCAGCTCATATAGATAGGGTAGCTTGATTGCTTGCACGCATAAAAGTTCCTTCAAGATAACATAAAAATCGCGAAAGCCTCAATATCTAATTAATTTTCTGATTTATAAAATTACACATACATCACCCAATAGCAAAGCATACGGCACCCATGGAAGCTAAAGGAAACAGGGAAATTTTCTCTCTTGAACACGATAATTTTGTCAGAAAATTGTCACTTTTCTGCTTGAAATTATTGAACGAACTCTCCAGAACAACTTCATATTCAATGAACTTCACGATCCATATCCGACAGACAGGGAGGACAGCTAGGAGCCAAAGAGTACTGATAAGCTTTCCAACGCTTCATTTAAGCTGATCTCTTCATCTTAAAGGTCCTTTCTACAGTTGCTGCGATCAAAAGACACAAAACCAGGTATATGTCAACTGAAGAGATACTCTATATATATATATATAGAATAACTGATAGTGCAGTTCTTAATGCATATCAGTGTTTAAAGTAGGGGTATAATTTGATGATCAATAACAAACAATCCTTAGAAAAAGATTTCCCTGAAGATAAAAAAAAAGCAACTCTAGATATGCAAAAGCGATAGTAATTAAAGGCTGATCGTGGAGAACAGATATCTCATATGAACCATATGTGTGAAGAGTAATTGAGAAGGAAATTAAATTAAGATTCAAGTGTTAGCGAAGTAGTAAGAGGGAGCTCCCTTCAGTCCAAGACGTGACAGCCATAACTGATTACAGCTCCTGCATCGTTGGGTCAGAAACACATCATCTTTTCCCCACAGAGAGTCGATCTTTTGATGATGAGCTCTTGAACCAACGAGTCAGCAGCTAAGTGTCAGCCTTCCACTGCCTCGGACTGGACTGAAGAGAGCTCCTTCCGTACCTTAACTATTCACACAAGCACACATACACAGACGCATTCACAACACACACCCATCTCTCTCTGATCTATCTCTTCATCAACCATGCAAAGCTATAGAGAAAGAACACACAAACGCATATACATATATACACCATCTCTTCCCTCTCTATTTCTGTGTCTGTGTGTGTGGGTGTAAGCTAGCTATAAAGGCCAGAAAGATGAGAGAGTTCAATAGAAAGAGTAGAGAGCTATACGCCCCTCATTTTCAAGCTAGGGAAACAAGGTCTAGGGTTCCCTTAACACAGCCGCAACGTTTTCTGATTATATATAGAAAATTGGAACCAATTTTGCGGGAACGCGTAGCCTTGTGCTAGATCAAAGAGGAGAATAAAGATTACACGACAAGACTCCATTTATTAAAAAAGAAGCTTTGTTTTAATTATTTCTGGGTGTAAGAAAACCGGAAGAAAGTTTGAAGACATTTAAGTGGGCATTAACATATATGACATGAGAATATATATACAACAAAGAGAGGCGGAGAGGGATATTGGCTTTGATATGGTAGGTACGAGGATGGAAGAGGAAACTATGGGCATATAAATAGAAAATTGATGAATGCAAGTGTGTAACGCCGACATGCAAATCTAAAGACAGGCTGAGCTATAGATTTAGGGCAGGAGAGACATATTCATATGGCGTTTGAATATGTATATATTCCATGGCTTTTCAACAAGAAAAGGAGACAACACGTATAAATTTTCCATATTTTCGTACTCTGCTAAATATCACTTCATACAGCTGGACGGCTCAAAAGAATCTGCTCAACACTGTACACCAAGCTTGTTTGCCCTATCCCTGGCCGGACCCAAAATTAATTTTCAAATCTTTAGAATGTAAATATTATATATCAAATATCTAAAATTTTTGTAAGAAAAACTCAAACCTACAAAAGAATTACTAATTAAACCTAAGAAACCTTACTGTTAAAATATATATTTTACACCAAAACACATAAAAGAAATTAAAGCAATATATAAACCTAAAATATAAATAAAAATATTGTTGAAGGTGTCCTTGAATGCTTCAAAAAATTTAATAATTCTGAGTCAACAGTTTCACAAAAATAAATATATAATTGTTCATTAAGCTTTTATTAATGTATTTCATAAAAACTAAGTTTTTAGACTTATTAGATAATAAAAATCAAAATCTAGTTCATTTATTAATAAAATTCAATCTTAAATTTTTTTCACAACTCTAAATTATCAAAATTATTCTCAATGCTGTGTCGTATAGAATTTTTTCCCAATAAGTGTTTCCTAAAGTATTCTGTTTGTATGAAACAATAAACATGTCTACTTTTTATTAGTATTTTATTCTATTTATCTCTTCGTAGAAGACAAATTATCAATAGACAAAAAGAATAACTAACATCAATATATTATTTATAACATAAGCCAACAATGTTAAGTAAATAAAATTAAGAATTAAAAATCAGAGAACCAAATAATTAAAAGAAATCACCGATCAAAGTATCATACCAAGCTCTAATTTTAATCAAAATAACTGGATAAGGTTTAGAACAATACATTGCAAGCTACAATGCCAAACTATTTTGATTTTTTGAATGGAAAATAATGAACTTAAATTAGGAATTAATTTTTTTCTAATAGTCATACTTGAGATATGAAATGAAAGAGATAACATAGATGAATTGTTGAAGTGGAGACAAATATGATCCGTCACTTTAAAAAATAAAAAATAAAAAGGATGAGAGAAAATTTAAATAATAACATAATTGTAAAATTAAGAATAATGAATAATAGTAAGATTGTAAATAATTTAAATGTGAGTTGTCACAATTTTGTAAATAAAATAAAATAAAAAGATTACTTTTTAAAAATTTATAATTTCTTTTTTCAAAAGGCTCGCCCTGCCTCTCTCTCTACCGCACACATTCAATCGCGCATTTGCCCTAGCCTGCCGCCTCTCTTGCTTTAATTTTAATTATCCTGTTGCTGACTAGAGGCTAGAGCGCCCAAGCATATAGCCATGTAAAAGTTCAAACTGAACAGTGCTGTGGACTTGAAAAAGGTTTAGAACATGTCATTTCAGAAACCTAATTAGAAACAGGAAATACTATTTGAATTGATTCTGTGAATTGTATTCAACGTCCGAAGAAAAATGTTACCCTCTGTTAGCTGATAATATGGTTTAACGATTTCGAAAGTCAACATATGTCACAATAAGGAATCCAATTAAACCTAAAAAATTTCTTCTTTCTTCTTGTCCAACATAAATCCAAGAAACACAGATATATAATTGGATAGGGTACACATGTATATTAGTTGTGATTTATCATTAAAAAAAATGGAAAAGAAATATATGATTTCCGAACCTGATCGAGTATTCATATACATATGTGGCAACTCAACAAGGAACTACAGTGACGTACACCCTGGCCTGAAACCAGAACAAGCATGCCACGCTCCATTAAAAATGAAAAGGGAACATGTAGTACTGGTACTTCGACCAGTGAAATGACAACTGATAAACTAGATAGTACTTCCACCTTGGGTTCCTAATCAACTAACCTGGTTTGTTATTAACTATACACGGTTAACATTTAACATAACTTCGCGCGTATCGGAATTCTACCCCAACTAAGCTAGTCTCTTTCTAACTAGAAGTACTTTGATGATGTATTAAATGAGAAAATCAGAAAAATGGAAGAGATGGGAGGCCAAGCCCCATGTTACTTAACAAGAAGTATGGCAGAGTTGCAGTGTACGTTCGGAGTTATTGATTTTTCAGATGACTTGTAGTCTCACTCACAGTTGATTCCATGGCGAGGGCGTGGGACCTATATATATCATATACCTAAGAATAAGCAGCAGGGAATCACATCTCGTAAGCAAGTGAAAGTGATCATAACAGAAGTACCACGTCTTGTCATTTCACCCCTATCAGCAGAGCATTCGTACATTTCTTCACGCAAATTTCTCGACTTTTTTTTCACTTTAACTGCAACTACATTATTCATTTTTCTGGGAATTGTCAATATTTTGGGTCCTGGTTCTGCCCTGCCATATGGAATCTAATGCCTAACTTAGACAACCCATAACCTTCTACCGACTCCTTATAATTTCCCGGTTGGAGTGGATGGCATTAGTCGTTTAGGTCATTCGATTAGCTTCGAGGATTGCAGTTGTGTATGTCGCCTCTCTGCTACTGCACCTCTTTGTAATCCTCCACAAGAAATGGCTTATTACGGTATTAAATGAAGATCCTATTCATTTTTTAGATATCCATTGATTTCTTACATTATTTGGATTAAAGGTTTGTTAACCATATTTCTTAATCAATCTTTATAAATGACTGTAATGAGAACAAAAGCAGACTTTAACAGCGGATTTATATTGCAACGTCATCTAAATATAAAACAGATATAAGGGTTTTAAGTTAATTAAGAGATTAACGAACCTGTTCAAGCTACAAACTGAGAACAATATCTTGCGAGTTAAATTAAAACATATTTTGCAAATTGATGCTTAATGCCCTTTTCCAAGTATTATTAGATCTACCTGCGCTTTTTATGGCTTATATATCTAAAGTAGATGGAACCAATGTGCATTTCATGTTTACCAAGATATATATACATATATGTTGGTCACTTTGTGATGAAACTCTCCCTCCGAAGGCATATCCACAATTGTCTTTATCATTGTGTAGAATTTGTGAAAGATTATAGGCATTTCTTAGCCATTGCTATGTAACAAGCAACTAGAAGATAAGTAACCTTTGTTCCTCCATTCGTTGATATTTCTCGAATTAGAGTAAGAGGTCCACCATTAAAAGGAAGATTATTAAATTTTGTGTATTTATGAGCGCAGGAGAATGCATGTGAAGAGGATGTGCCGTCTTTCCAAGCTAGTTATATTAGAACAAGAAAAAAAACCTATAAAGGATAGACAAACTACGGAGTTCATTCATACCTCCATCGAATAATATTATGTTAATTACACTTTTATAAATAAGTTATTTTTTAAATAAGCTCACAATATGCACCTAACATTATCCTATTGTTGACTTAGTATAAAGAGGGCATTTGTGTAAAATATAATAAGGGCATAATTGTATTTGTATAAGATTATTGTTAGAGAGTTAATTAACTCTGTTAAGTAGTTAGTTAGCTGGTTATTATATAAAACACTGTTAATCTTTACTCTTTCGTTAATCAAGAAACAAAATTTGCTTCCTCTAGATCCAGTTTAACGTGATATCATAGCCTGAATCAGAAGGTCTTAGAAACACAAGATGATAAGAATCAATAATCAATCAACGACTTATTTGGGTCTATTGTTAAGGCGAAAACTAAAACAATTAAAGAGGTACTTAATGGTCTTATACAAGAGATTTGGGCTGAACAAGCTTCAAGTTCAACAATTATGATGTCGAGGCTGAAGTTGGGCTCAAAAGAGGATCAAAACATAGTCAATGTGATCCAAGCAAGAGATGGGATCATTTAACGATGAGCTGATTTGTTTGGAACGTTTTAATTATGTTTTAGGTTTATTTAGGTTTTTTTTTGTTATTTCTTTTTCTAGTGAGTTTAGGAATGCCACCTAAACATATATTTTAATTATTTTAAATTAGTTTTCCTAATTACCTTAGGATTTCATGTTCCTAATTAATTAGGGTTTGGTTGTAAGTCATATATAAGATGACATGAAAAACGCCATAGGGATTATTATCTTTTTAAGTGAATTCAATATCAAACAATGTGAATTGGCTTTCTCTTCGATTCTTCCAAGAATTACCGAACTTATCAAGTGATTTTTCCTTATGGTATTCAAAACTATCCAACACCTTTGCTCTTGATTCATATAATCATTGGGTCGGGGTTAGAAATATGTTTTTTAGGATTCTTAGGGCATGAATTTCTTTCAAGAATGTTGGGTTTTAAGATTTATTCTTGGAGTTTGCATCTCAAGATTTCTAGAGACTTCCTTATCTATCTCAACATCGAATCTTCTCATTTTTCATCGATCAAGCGACAAAAAAACAATTATGGCTTTTGGTGATCACAAGTCCTTCCTACTCTATGAGCTTTCGATCTTGAAGGATATATTAATGGAGCAAAGATCTGTCCTCCTTCTCGTTTACAAGCTCAAACTGGTCAAGACATAACTAACATCATCGGCTTAGTGAATCCATAATTCCTTCTTTGGCAAAGAGTAGATTAGTTCACCTTGAGCTAGTTACTTTCTTTTATCTTTGAATCTATGTTTGGCCATGTGGTTCAATGTTCTATATTAAGAGAAGTCTGGCAATCTTTGGAGAGGTTGTTCTATACTGAGTTGAAAGCCAGAGCAATGTATCTCAAGCATTTACTACAATCAACCTAAATAGGTTGTCAATAAATTTATAAGTATTTCCTTAAAATGAAATAGCATGCAGACACCTTGTTTGCAATAGGACATACCATATTAGATTCAAATTTACTATTGTATATACTTGATGGTCTAGATCTAGAATATGATGCGATTATTGTTCCTATTACCTTAGGAGCAGAGACTATAACCTTAGAGGAAGCTCAGTTTCAACTTCAGTGTTATGAATTGAGATTGGAATAACATAATACCACTTAGTCCCTTATTGTCAATTCTAGTGCCAATATGGCCACAAGAAGACCTCATACTGGCCTCTTTATACCACAAGGTTTCACATTTTATAATCAAGGTTTCCAAAGACCAGTTAATCAACATTTAGAGGAAGGAATATGTCCTTCTCTTATGGAAGAGGTAATTCTGTTGGAAACTTTGCTAGAAATTGAAATGGTCCAGGTGCTAGTAATAGATCTGGTTCAGGATACAACATTAGTCCATGATACAACACTAGGCCTACTTGTCAGCTTTATGGAAAAGTAGGTCATACAATCATGAAGTGCTATCACAGGTTTGACAGCAACTATCAAGGAAATGTACTGAATTTTGCAACTTAGAACTCTCCTATTTATTAGCCTGCACAAGCATTCCTGGCTTCTTTGCATCAGTGGTTGACAATGTTTGATATCTCCTATTTTAAAAATTTTGATTTATTTAGCTAATAGGGCCACCTTTGGGCCCATATATATTGGTCCATTGCCCGTTAGCTCGTTATGAACCTACAGTCCATTGTATTTCGTTAGCCCGTAGGCCAGTAACAGGCTAACAAGCAACGGATCAATTTCTAGACAAATTAAGATTTATAAAATTTTGATTTTTTTTATTTCATCCCTTTGAGTCTAGTTATTTTTACAAATTCCCTATTTTTACAGTAATAAAATAAAGTAAACTATTGTCCAAATAAAGACTGCCCAAAAAAAAAATTCAACAAACAACTTATTATAAAATCTTGTGACTTAACTTTGGAAAAAAATTACGTAAAAAATGAGTGTCATTCCAATCCTGCATTTATCATTCCTATGCCTTCATTCAGCCAATGACGCTCTTGGAAATCCATGAACGGACCAAACAAAAGCTTTTATGTCTTATTTCTTCAAGTCCTAAGGGAAATTTGAGCAAATATCCCAAATTACAAGGCTTTTTACAAAAATAGTCATATCCCTAATTACTTGCAGGTCCCTATCTAAAAGACATTAAAGAGATCAAAATGCCCTCAATTTAATATAACCCACCCCCATTCCTCTCTCCCTCTCACGTTTTCTTCTTCTTCTCTATACAATCAATTTATCTCGTTATCTTTCACTCTCAATCTAACACAACAAAAAACTCAAAGAACTCACTCTCATTATCAAGATTCATGAACAGAAAACTTATAAAGGTTAGAAATCTTGATTTTTTCTTTACAATAGATTTATTGTTGAAAATGAAGACAATAGTTCAAAATGTAAGAACATAGTTGGTAGTTGTGTTATAAGACCAATTTTGTAAGAAAATCAGAGTTAGATGTTGTAGATTTGGAAAATTTGGAGAATAAATTTAAATGATAGAGTTGCAGGCAATTGGACCAATTGATCCAAACCATTGAAACAGCTTAGGCCAATTAGTCTTAATGGGTCCAACTAGCTGAACCGCTAAGGATCGATCGATCCTAGGTTGGTTTTGCTATTCGGATTGATAGGTCTATACTGATCGATCCTCCAAGTCCAAAACGTAAAAATCAATCGATCCTGAACTGGTTCTACCATTCGAATCAATCGATCGAAAACCAAATGGTCCAAACTGCATAACTAGCCTAGGACCAATTCATCTTGCTAGTCAAAATAATTAGACCAATTGATCCTGGGAAGTTCTGTTGTTTAGACCAATCGATCCATATCTGGACTGAACGATCCATTGGACAGGTTTAAGATTTATCACACAAATTGTTTAATTTTTTGATATTTCGTATGAAATTGTCTTTTTTGCCTATATAATCTTCTTTTATTTTTTGTGATTGTATTTACATAATAATAGAAGTGTGTGTTCTTATGCACTATAGCGGTCGATGGTAGACAGATCAAAATGGTTCACTTAATAACATTGGAGGACAAGTGACAGGATTATTAGTGTCATAGGACATTAGATTTAATCAATTAGTAGAATTATTGTATGAAATACTTGAGTTTGAACCAGATAAATGTATGTTGAAATTAACTGTAAGATTTCCCACGATAAGGTTAAAAGAATCCCCAATCATTACTTTAAAGAACGACAAGATAGTGAAATTCTTTTTAAAATATTATAGTACTAGTGGGGTGAAATTACCTCAAATGATGGTGGTAGTTAAGGAAAAAGCTAAGAAAAGTAGGCCATCTATAACATCATGGGGTTTGGGTAAATATGTTACATAGGAGAAAAATGTGTCCACCTCGATATTCTATTCAGCAAGTGGAAGCAATCAAATAAATCTTCAACCTATGCAACATCATCATACCCTTTGAATTGCCCTGAAGATGATGCATGCTCCATTAGTAGTGCAAATGATGATATTAACCCATCATTGGATATTATTCTTGAGCATCAAATAACTAGTTTGAAGTAATACTTGAACTCAGATTACTTGGAAACACCAAGCATGATCAGTTGGAGGACGAGCATATCGATAGTTATAGTGATGATAGTATTTGTATAGGCAATCACTCATTTTTTTATGACTTCCCCCATATGAATGATGTTGAATCCCTGATATTAAGGAATCATATGGAATGCCCAGTTGTTAATAACATTCATTCAAGCACAAATACACATACTTCTTCTTTTGATGATGCGTTGCAATGATTGCCCTCTATTATCAATCCTAGCCTACCAAATGGATAAAATACATCTTCTTTTGTTAAAGATAGATTGAACATAGAAGTTGGAGAAGTTTTCGCCATAAAATTGGAGCCTCGTACAAAGTTAGGTTCAGTAGTAACACGTAAGAACTTCAAGTTTTTTGTTTCTAGGTCGTCAAATGATCATTTTCAGGATGTGTTTCAAGATAAATACAAGGGTTGTAAGTGAAGGATAAGAGCTATCAGAGTTAACAAAGACCATTCATTCTTTGAGGTAAAGAGGTATAACCAGTGGCTTATGTGTGAGAAGACGGAACTAATTCTGGGTCACAAGCAAGCATCCATACATTTCCTTAGGTCTATCATCAAGCATAATTTCGAGGATTGCTCGAAAATAACCAGACCCAGAGACGTCATGAAAGAGATACAAGAAAAAAATCGGAATTAATATATATTACAACAAAGCATGAGAGGCCAAGAGTTGACCCTTAATCAAATACTTGGGGATTCAATAGAGTCGTTTCAATTACTGTCTAGATATTATCATGTGTTAGAGACTGTGAACCCTGGCACTGTGAGTTGAATTAATACAGATTCTGAGAATTATCTCCAATATTGTTTCATGAAGTTAGGTGCATCAAAGATCTAATTTTTGTTCGCCATTAGACCAATAGTTACCATTGACAAAAATTTCTTGAAGGGGAAATACCGAGGTATGCTTTTTTTTGCCACTTGTTTTCATAGAAATGGATAACTTTTCTCTTTGGCCTTTGGTATAGGTGATTCAAATAATAATGATTCTTGGGAATGTTTTTTACGTAATCTTCGTGAACAAATTAGTCATGTTGAAGACCTGATTTTTGTATCGAATTGACACAACAGTATATTGAAAGGTATTAAAAAAGTTTTTCCTAATGCATATCATGGCTTCTGTATTCAACATATAAAACAAAATCTTAAAGGGGAAATACTAGTGAGAATAAAAACTTCTCCAAATGTATTTAGTTGTTGTGAATGAATATCGTCCATATTAATTTAGGGACATATTTGCGAGGATACATTCGTTGTCTTTGACTGGGGCTGAGTTCTTACAAAAGAAAAATTAGCTTCAATTAGTAGGCACGCAGCCACTTTAATAGTAGACGGTACAGTATCGTGACAAAAAATATTGTAAAGTCTATGAACAGTATGCTAAAAGATGCTCGTGGTTTACGCATCATAATAATTTTAAAATACTTCCATAAAACCATGCAAAAATGGTTTATCGATCGACGTAAAGAAGGGCTTGACCATCCATATGAGTTGACACCATGGGCCAAAAGAATTATTGATGAGAGGATCGAACAATCTACACCAATGATAGTTTCTATTATAGACATGTCAATTTACGGGGTATTTGATGGTTACAAAGATTTCATTGTTGATATGAATGGAAAGAGATGCACGCGCAGGGTGTTTGATTTAGATCTTCTACTCTGTGCACATGCATTGGCTGCGTGTTAGTATCGGTCTTTCGAGAGTGTTCATGCATATTGTAGTGAGATGTACCATACCGAGCGATGACTACATGCTTATATTTCATCAATTATGCCGCTTGGTCATTCTTCAGAATGAGTTATTCTGGATGAAGTAAAATCTCACATTGTCCTCCTCCCTTGCAACGAGTTCCAAGTGGTTATCGTTGGAAGCAACGCATCCCATCTAGGGGTGAGACCCCGTTAGATCTCTATAAGAGGTACACACGATGTCATAAATACGAACATAACCGTGAAATATGTTGAATACATTAGATGGCCCTAGTGCATCTGCACCATGAAATTGTTATTCTCTTAATTGCGTTTGGGACATTTCTAGTAAATGGTTCCCTTATGTTTAGACAAAACCTTATATTTGTTGTTATGATTTCCATGAAGTCATAATATTGTGTTCCCATTACAAACACCAAATACGTTGTTAATTGCACTCCCCCATACAGTGGACTACTTACAACACAAACCTAAATTTACTCAGCTTCAAATGATAGATGTGAACCAACTTCTTGACACAAATTACTAAAGCCCTTATGCTATGACATAAATGGGATCGTATTATGTGGATTCTTCATAACTGTTATTTTGACTAGTAGTTCTCAATTTGGACCTTGATTAATATTTATTTATGTCACGTGCACGGTGTGGGAGAAAATTTGTTTAAGATCAATAAGACAACTAAATGAATAATGAAAATATATACAAAAAACTATATACAACAATGTTAAAACAATATATATAGAGAAACGTAATATACACATGTTATCAAGCCGAATCCTCTTGACTCTCGATAATGACAGGATTATCCTTTACCATGCCATGCAGTATGACTACATCATCCTCCTAACTCTGGGATTGTGTCTCAATTTTTCTCTTATTTGTGGGCTTTTTGCTATTGAAAAGCTCCAATGTCATGTCCTCCTTGAAAATCGGTTGTCCAAAGTCGCCAATGTATCTGCTGGAATGCCACAGGTAAGACATTATTTGTACTTCAACATATACAATTCACATGCCCGACCATATGATGAACCAATTGGTCGGGAAATGATAGTTGCTAAAACATGTACTACGAAATATCTCTCGCTGTCTCGGAGTAAGTTTGTCCCTAACTAATTTAATTACTTTGAAATTCGACATGTTGATAGCTTGGCCATTGTAATGGTCCCCCAATCTCGTCTTTAAGTCCAAAGTGACTCGAGAGCCAGTATCCATTTTCTATTAAAACGAGAAAAACAACAATATTATGGTCAAATATATTTTCCTAATTTATATAAGTACTTTGTATTATATTTATGATAAATTATTAAATAAAATGGTGAAATATATTGTCCTAAATTATATATTAATTATAAAAAATTTAGTATTAAACATGTACTAATTATTAATGGAATATATAATTATTTGCTTTATTTATTATTTTAAATAATTATTTATTCTTATTTATTTATTTATATAAATTTTTAATCACTATTTATTTAATTTTTTTCATTTAGATAATTTAATTAATTAAGCCATCAATTAGATAATTATTTTCAAACCACATAACAAATTTCACAAACAAAAATCATTCACCATTTCAATAAAAAAACAACAACCAACATCATCAAACAACATAAAAAAAAAAAAGAGAGAGAAAGAGAAAGAAATTGAACAACCAACTTATTATGAAATCTTGTGAGTTAGCTTTGGAAAGAAATTACGTAAAAAATGAGTGTCATTCCAATCCTGCATCTATCTATCTCGTGCCTTCATTCAGCCAATGGCTCTCTTGGAAATCCATGAAACGGAGCAAACAAAAGCTTTCAGGTCTTGTTTCTCCGAGTCCCAATGTTGGTCACGGCTAAAACACTTGTTGCTTATAGTCTTATGTACGATACATACTACAAAAACAAATAAAACTTTTGTTCTTGCTTGTATCTTGGGGAATATTGATCGACCATTCTTAAGCAAATGAAATTTCAATTTATTGCAAGTTGAATATTACAAGAGAAATCTAGTTAATTTCTAGCTTTTTAAAGGAAATTTCATGGAGTATGTATGTAAATTAATTTCCTAAAATCTTATCAACCAAATTTGTAATCAGATCTTTGTTCTTCTGGAGATATTATGAAAATTGGAAAAATAATAATAGAATGAAAATAAAATCAATTTTAAATTTTTAATATAGTAAACTTATAAATGGAGTTTGGTGAGTTAAAAAATGGGGTTTAAATAGAACTGCCCTATTCATATTAGAAAATAGAGTAAATTTATTTAATGTATTTATTTCGTTCTTATATATTATTTATGTTACAAGCTTGGACTGCTTTTTCTTCCTGAAAGCCCATAAGAACAATAGCATGGACAGGAAAGGTGGAATACTAAATGTCCCTCACAAAGTTCTGAATAATCCCGCATTCTTCATCCATGTTACAAAACATGGACTGCTTATATTTCCAAAAAGCCCATAGAAACAATCGCCTTTGTCGGAAGAGGAGTACTACTAAATGCCCCCACTAAGTTATGAACAGTCCACATTGCCATGTTACAAACTTTTGAGTTTCGACTGTTTTACATTTCCACAAAGCCCATAGAAACAATCATAGTGTTGACGTGGAGTACTAAAGACCCCCATCAAGTTACTGAATAACCCGACCCTGGTCAATTCACAACTTGTTTATAGTAACTGTAATTCTATAGAACCCACATTGCTTTATCTCATTAGACTACACTCTTAATTTATTTAGGATAAAATTGTAATCTAATAAAAAATATTTCTGAAATAAAACTAAATAATTCCTACTTTTTTTTAATATAACCTCCTTTTTTTGTATTTAAATGAAGATAAAATTGTTATTCTAAAAAGTTTTTTTTTTAAATTTGCTAGATATAACATTTCATTAATTAGTTTAATTACTAATAAATAGATGATATAATATTAATTAAAGCCTTTAAATAATATTCTTTTAAACATATAATTAAAAAATATTTTTATTTAAATTATGTATAAAATATTATTTTATGTAATTGAAAAAAAAAAGTCAGTGTAGACTGGGTTTATATGTAAAAATCGTAAATAAGAGGAATGCTGAGTCCGCCCACTGGTTTTGCTAAGCATACCCACCTTTATTTATTATATCAATTTTATCCCTAACATGGGTTGAAGAGGGGAAGAACACGTTATCCCTCTTATTATTTGTTTTTATTATTAC
>JANKKB010028270.1:0-13952 GCA_026225775.1 Bursera palmeri | reverse complement strand
GCAATCTCACCTAAACCATCAATAAAACCAACTTGGCTCGGCCTGAGCTCAATTTGTGCTGGTGTCGTGAACAAGGAAGATATATAGTCATCATGCATACCTAAGTGAGAAGTCAATATGTTCAGACCTTTTCTACACTGTAATGAATGAGTTTCTCCTTCATAGCTTGATGAATAAAATAACTGCACCGGACTGCAATAGTTCCTTAACTGCGAGTGCAATACCTTCTTTACAACGCTCGACGTGGATGAACTATCATCGATTTGTGTTGTCCCTTCTAGTTAATAAGTCTTCTTCATTTGTACTGCGTGGAGTTGACCTATAAACAATATGCACCTAATTCATCAATACCTGCATATACTTAAATTCTATCATTACCCATTTTTGAGTACATCACCGTGACAAACTGCACTACTTGTCATACTATTAATCAAGATATCAAGTACATTAGCGTTAGGTTGTCTGTCAAATGAAAAGAATCAAAATATTGCACTAAAGGTCCGTTGATTCGCCTGTTTGGCTTACATGTTATAGTATGAGCATGGCCAATCTGCGACAGTTCAGTTTTTAGAGAAGCTTTTGTCTATGGGCCTAATTAGTAAAAAATTTCCTTTAATGTATTCCCAAGTCTGAGTCTTGAGTGTAACTTCAGATTGCTTTGCTTCGAATTACTTTTGAAGTTTTGTATACGAATAGTGCTAGACAAATTTATCATATGTCGTTAAGGATTGCATGCAGAATAGAATCATGCGTATTCCTTGCAAAAGGAACAGAACATTAAGACAAATGGAGTACAGGGGAACGGAGAGAAAGATCAAAATTCAGATCAATAATATATGAATTAAGCACCACTCGACAAGCACATTACTGTCAACTCTGGAACTACCAATATGGTGGTAGCATATAGTTGTACGAGTCCATTTCCAGGATAGGACAGCACTTTATTATTGAAGAATTTAGAATGTCACCAAGCAAATATGGAATTCTTTTCCTTCAGTAGCAAATGTAAATATTTAAGTTTATATCATGGAGGTCAGCCTTATCTCTTGGGATTATTTTGTTAGTCCAACAGATGACATAATTCTACTGATGAGAGTTATCCACAAATTGTAATAGTAGAGACAAGAGTTGGTGGGAAAGTGAAATTAATTCTGCCTAAAGTTCTTTTATTTGTTTTAGAAGTCCCTCTTGTTATCACTTGTATGCTGGAGCGTGAGGAAGGAGATTGAATTTGTGTTCCCTGTATCTTCTTTAAAGGGTGTACTCTTGAATCTTGATGTGGCCCGTCAAGGCACGAGAGGTTCCAACCCCTACTTTAACCCAATTGAATTATGTGGCTGATTGAAGGATGAATTATGATTTTATATTGTTTTGAGTTCATATGAGTTTTAATTAATGATCTTACGTACATGGCCACGTAATACATATAGTTCATTTGTAAGAGGTACTACTTCCTTGCATAAGTGCTTACTAACCCTAATTTCGTCAATGTTGAAATTGCATTTAGAAGATCAATTACAAAATGGAAAACCAGGTCTCTGTCTTGGAGCTAGTGACTGGCGCAAAAATTCAATATAAAACATAATGATGCTAATTGTAAGGATTAAGGCAAAAAGTTTATATTTCTATCTGGATTTGGGATGTCTATCTACTATACCTTTAGAAAACCAGAAAATCCAGCCAATTGTAACTTGGTCCCATGCAAATCAACATGGCAAGAGGGCTGAGACATATTGGACCTAATTTCTGAAACTTCCTGGACAGATAAGAAGAGGCCAGAGGGTCGAGATGGACCTAAATAATTTTCTGTAAATTTCTTGATATGAGGCAAGGTAAGGTGTATCCTTAAGTTAGACATACCTTAATCTATGAGTTTTCTTCTTCAATTTATTCTGATTATTTCACCATGTGAATGAACTGCATACTTTTTGATGCAGCAACAGGCTTACATTGTCCATGGTATTATACTGCAGAAACAGCCCATAAAACTCACAAGTCACGATATGTTAAGAATCATATGCAGAGTTAATTTGTACACTTTGTAGCAGCTGACATCTTGATACAGGCCTTGTGAGACTTGGCATCGAAACGGAACTGGTAACAAATTCCACCAAGTGGTCACAAGGTGAAAGAAGTCATTGGTGCAGTGACGTAGACATCCTCTCTGTCAATGGCCCAATGAGAAGTACATATATAGCACCGCATGTAATTGAATGATTTTGACTGGACAGGAAAACAACTTTTCTCGATTAAGAATCAATAAGTAAATCTTAAAGACAGAAAAAAAATTTTATGAGAGGCGCACAGCTTTAATTGCTGTGTGTCAAATAATATATACGACTTATGTTATTAATGACTGAATAAACAAAATATAATACAAGAATCGTGGATCAAAATATACATTAATTGTGAAGATAAGAAAGACAAGTATATTCATAGATCCCTATTCCAAGTAAGGAATAAAAAAGAATTTTAGGGAATAATAAGAAATAACCAAATTTAAGGATGCGAGTTGAAAAATGATTAATTTTTTAATTTATATGATCGCTCTATCAAATTATACCTAAAACGACTCAAATATTCTTCTTTTATAAACCAAACTTCCCTTTCTTACTCTAACACTTCTCAATCGACAGATAGTCATTGGATTCACTAGACAATCATCGAAAAGTTACCGAACTTGTCGGACTCATCAAGAAATTGCTAGAAAGTCGTCATGGTTGCCAGACAGTTGTCAAAAAGTTACCAAAATCGTCAGATAATTGTCGAACTCGCTGAACAATCTAAGACAACCACGGTTGGATTAAAGGGTATTTTCAACATAACAACTAGGCAAGGGCGGACCCAAGAATAAAATTTAGGGGGGTCAAAAGTTAATGTAACAATTAACATAAATATAAATAAATAAATAAACATAAATATTTGTATTAATAAAATTCTCATTAACTAATATATTTATAATTGTTCTCGACGAGATTTTATCTTTTGAAAATATTGTATAATGACTTTATTATCAATACTATCAAACACATCATTCTCTATGTTCACAACTAAGTTATCATTCAATTATTGATCACTCATTCTATTTCGCAAATAATTCTTCATAATATTCATTATTGAAAATGCTCTCTCTACACTAGCAGTGGCAACCGGTAAAATTAATGTTAATTTTATCAACAGATAAACTAATTGAAACACTCTATCATTTTTAGTTTCAACCATCACTCTTACAAGATCTTTAATCACATTCAATTCTATGATTTGACATTAGAACATACATCCAAAATATAAATATCAAATTAAGAATCAAATATCATGTGTTCTAACTCAAAAAATTAAGAGGTATGAGGCTTTATGAAACTTGATTATATTTAGACAAAATTGTAATAATCACTTTTGTAAGTAAATTCGTTAATCAAAAGTGTTACAAGTTTAATTTTTCAAAGGTCCCTAGTACTTGAGAGGTCATATATATACGTAGATTTTTTAATTTATGTCCTTTAAAAGACACAAAAATGTTTCACTCATTGTATTTTAGTTTATGTTTTTCCTCCTCTCAAATATAAAGTAAGGTTTAATAACCCATCTTAATTTTTGTCTTCAAATCTTCTTTAGTCTAGAAATATTTTGTTGTTAACTTGGAGAGAGTTTGTCTGTCAGCAAAGGTTGCCAGCATCTTTCTCGCCCATGTAGTTGGGCCCAAATTTATTACAAGTAATACTGTAGTAATATAAATGAATTGAAAAGAAATAAAAATCAAGTGGGGTCAAGTGACCCCATATGACATTATGTGGGTCCGCCCCTGCAACTAGGAACGGTTGAGCAAATTATATAAATTAGAAGGTTGGTTATTTTTTAACCGGCACCCTTAATTTCAGTTATTTCTTATAATTCACCAAGAACTTTTTATAAATACAACATAGAAAAGCAAATTATTTGGTATGATGGGAGGTATCCCTATCAATAATTATCTAGACAAAGACAATATTATGGATATCGAGCAAATTCCGGATAGAGAATATTTTGATTGAAAAATTTTTCTTAGAATTAAAGTTGATATTAAATTGTGGATTGATATCAATATTGGTCCCAAAAGTAATCAAAATACTAAGATTGGGGTGAATAATTATAAAACAAAAAAAAAATTGAAAAAATTTACTAGAAAAGTTGTGGTCTTTATTATTTTACAATTTTCAAGATGAAAAATTAACTCATCCATTCAAAAATGAACCTTCTTTCATTGGATGGGAATGAATGATGCAGTAGTTCATAGTCATATATTAAATTCATGGGTTAAAGTCTATGGTTACGAGTCAAATATCATGCACCGTAATTATGAGTAGAATCAGATTGTTGATTAGTTGAGCCCTTGATTAACAGAATGAGAGCAAATTTATCATTTTAAATTTATTTTAATTATTATTATTAATCTATTTTCTTCTTCATACTCATTAGTTCTATCTCTTGCCAACACCCTATTTACCTCCACCCATCATATTCTTAAGTCCACCACCACCAATTGCTTTCTCTATCTTTATCTCTCTCTTTCTTTACACCCAACTATGATCAATACGACACTTCCCACTGCATCACCGATTAGAGATATACCTTAAAAGTAAGAAATATTTTTGTAAATGTAAATAGTTATGATAATAAAGAAAAGTTATTTTGTAAAATCAATTTTTTCATATCTTTTTTACATCAGTGATCAAAGATTCAGAGCTAGAACAACTATAAAGTCTTTGATTATATGAAGTTGTCATATATAGGAAACCCAGAACTTTATCATAACTCGAATTAAGTTCACAAATTATAAATAGAGTCGGGCTCTCTGTTTAGATAATGTTGTGATATATTTTGCCTCAATGGGGATGATGAGTCTCAATTTATTAAATGAAGACTTGAAGGCAAAAACACTTATCTATTATGAATACATTGAACAAGGGTGATGTGAAGTTTATGGTTTAATATAAATATCGTGAGTGAAACATAAATTACACATTAGAGCAACTTAGGCATACCTACCTTAATCTTGAGTGGGTAGTGTACCTTTGACTTATAGACTGCAATCTTTTATTAGAATAAAAATTAAGACTTTTAATATAATGGTCAATACCTTGGCTAGTTGGGATTGCAAGATCTGTAAGACAGATGACATTTTTCATAGATATGGAATTCATAACTTTGTACGGTTTAATGAAAACTGTCTTGAGGGTTTTACAAGGTCTTGAATGATGAATCTTAGCCTAAAGTTTAATGAAGAAAATTCATTAACTAATTCATTCATTAAATGTAAAATTAGTCTCAAGGAAAAATATGTAACTAGAAGGGTAAAACAAAAAATTTAACCCAACTTCAATTATTAGTGTCCTATGAGGGTATTTATATAATTTTATTGTTCAATATATAAACTTAAAGAAATAATTTAATCATATTAAATAATTAAGTTTTATGGTAATAAGAGTATTTAACTTAAGAGTGTATGTTTTAGTCTATAGTAGAATAGACCAAAGTTAATAAGCCCATGATACTTATAAGATAAAAAGGTATTAGACCAAATCTATAGGAGCTTATAACGAAATATGTTCATAAGGTTTCATGGGTAGCATTCTGATAAATATAGGCTTCTATGTGGACTAAGAAAATATGTTCTAATTTGTTTAGACTTATTTAACATAATCCTTGTGTTAAATTAGAAATAGTGATTTGACCAATAATATAAGTTGAATATTAGTATGAGCTTAAAATGTGAGTAGACTCATGCCTTGGGTGGCCCAAGGGAGGATTAGGATAATTGGAAATCCTAATTGATTAGAATAACTAACAAACCTAATAGGATTAAAATAACTAGAAATTCTAATTGGATTAGGAAGTTAAGTATAATACTAATTAGTTTTTGTATTATACTCTCTTAAACATACAAAACACATACACAACAAGGAACAAAAGTCATAATAGAAAGGCAATACGTAACATTAAGATATATAAACCTTACCTTAGAAAAAAATTCTTGTTGTTGCCCTTATGTGTATGTCACCTCTTTTTTCTTTTAAATATAAAAGAGTGAATCCTAATCCTTTTCATTATCTATGGATCTAGTAATATGGTCAGTCTACTAAATTATTCATTGATAATACATAAATACTAAGAATTCGATAAACACATAGATCCCAAAATATGGTATCTATCTTAGGTCTCTTATGTTGATAAATCCTTTTATATGTTAATGAATGCAAGACTCGGTCATATAAATCCATTCATCTAACAATCTTATAAATAAAGACCAACTATGGTGATCATGCATAGCAAATCCAACCAATAAATGACATTCATCTAGAGATTCATCAATAGAAAATTCATAATTCACACAAAATATCAAATTGACAAAGAAAACATCAATAATAAGGGAGAAGAAACCCTTAGGAAGCTTTCTCTGCCTTCAAATTCATGCAGTCTTCTCTCAAGTGTCAAAAAATTCGTGCAGCCTAGTCCCCTTTATATAATGATATGATATATGTAATCCTAGTTTAATTAGGAGTAGAAAACCCTTCCTAGATTTCTTCCTAGATTTCTTCTTAATCAGTAAGATCCTTTCCTATTTAAGTTATATTGTCCTAATTTGCCTAAAAAACATCTAGGAAAGTCCTATAATGAATCAATCTCAAGGAAAAATTAAACTGCATATCCTGTGAAATTGGGCAGGTGCTGCGGATGCAACTTTCTACCTTTCTGGTGTTGCAGTGCTGATCCTGGACACCACAGTATCAGAATTTGGCAAAGTTATAAAAATAAAAGTTGTTGAGCTGTCTCATAGCTTTCTATAGCCACCAGAATCATCTCATTCTCATGCTTAGAACAAAAGTTATGCTCAAATTACTAACAAATGTTTCTAGAGCAAAATTCCTCTGATTTTCGCACTAATTCCACACTTTCTTGATTTTTCCTCTAAATCTCTTAATCCTACAAAATACAATAAAAACTCACATAAAACAAGGAAAACATAGCAAAATCAAGGTGAGAGATATATGAAATAATGTATAAATTTTATGTCAATTAGTGCTCTATTGGCCTTTTGCATTTGTTTATCTCCTTTTATTCTATT
This sequence comes from Bursera palmeri, assembly GCA_026225775.1. Classification (NCBI taxonomy): domain Eukaryota; kingdom Viridiplantae; phylum Streptophyta; class Magnoliopsida; order Sapindales; family Burseraceae; genus Bursera; species Bursera palmeri. The sequence goes on along the minus strand of JANKKB010028270.1, from coordinate 6,850 downwards.
ATTCCTCTCTTCCTTCCTAGGTTCTCCTATTTTTGTCTGCTTGTTGTCCCCCTTTTGTATTTGCTTGATAAATTACAAGAACCCTATAATGTTTAAAAAAGGGTCAATAAACCTTTTATCATTTCTTACTCAATCCATGCCTAGCCTTAGCATCTAATCATCCAAGCACAACCACTATTGCTAAGAAATCGATGAAGAATGTTTTTTGGGATTTGATATTTTCTCCTCTTGAGTTTTTTTAGCTCTATGTTTATTTCATGAAAAAATATAAGAAAACTTCAATAGTGTTAACCAAAACCTTCCCATATGAAGCTATCAAATTTTAGGCTCTCTTACTATTTATATTATGTTCATTTTGTTTTTATTTAAAAATAATATTACTTGTTTTTCAATAATTCAATTTATGTCCTTTTAATTAAATGTATCTTGTTTAAATTAATAAGATATTTTAGTTTTGTCAAAATTTTTAAAAAACCTTTCAGTCTACATGCAAATTTTTTTTTTTCTAATTCCTTTGACCTATTTGATTAGATTCTAGCCACATCTTGTAACACAAAGGGTTTTGTTGATTATGCTAACTTATAGAAAGTGAACAAGTCTATTTATGTTTCACGACTATCATAATTTAATGGTTATTGCAAGTAATATACGATTGGCCAGTCATCTTGCGTCCCAATTAGCCAAGCGTAACACAACTAGATCCTATTCCTGGAGCACATTAAGAAGACTAATTTCATGATCAACTTCCCCACTAAAAAATACATAGACAATTTCATGTTAAAAAAAAAATGCTAGTGACTTTTAGTGGAAGCTTCCATTTATGTTATTGCTAACGAATTCCCATAATAATTTTTTATTTTTTGAATTATATCTCAACTAGTTAATTTCAGATAATCTAATCAATTTTTAAAATTATTTTCACCCACTTTGAGTCACTATCCAGCTTTGCATGTTACATCTTCAATTCTTTTCCTTTGGTCACATCAGTAAAAGTTCAAAAATATATCAAATCAACAGTGAAATATTCATTCACCCCTTAGCAAGCAAAGCAAATTTCCCGGCACGTGCATGGTCCGTGTCTAAAACTCAAATTCCAAGTTTTCCACCGCCTGAAACACGTTATAGACAGCATGCATGGGTCCAACCAAAGGAGGCAAAAGTCTGAAAGGCTTTCGCTTTTCCAATCTTCTCTGGGGCGCCGGCCAATGAGAACACGCGTTACTGCCATTTGCAAAAGAACCCAATTAGAAGTGTATTTTCACCTCTCAAACTCGGCTCCTTCGTCGTTTGTTTTTATGTGTTAATAGTAGACGGTTCAGATTCATTTTAATTTAAAATCAACGGCCTCGATCATTTCTAAATCAAAGTCTTGTTCGAATTTTTTTCCTAGCTGACGTGGCCATAAGTCAGTGGACCAAACGGACTTCATAAGAAGAAATCCTTTTCCGTAGAGAAGAGAAACAATCTGTTACCGTCAATATTTTCCGAAGATCAGACGGTTTCCAAGTCTCCAGGGTTAGAACATTCTCGAAACCCTAAACCTAGGCTATATAAAGACACTCTTCCCTTCTATCTCCGCCACTTGAAACCCTAGATATCTGTAGGTTGTCTTTGTTTTAGATTGTTTTGTATTTTAATTCTTCTTCGTCGACATAACTAAGAGGAGCCGTAGGCATGGCTGGTAAAGGAGAAGGTCCAGCGATCGGTATTGACTTGGGCACGACTTACTCGTGTGTCGGTGTTTGGCAACACGATCGTGTTGAGATCATAGCTAATGACCAAGGTAACAGGACGACGCCGTCTTACGTTGGCTTCACCGATACCGAGCGTTTGATCGGTGATGCAGCTAAGAATCAGGTCGCCATGAACCCTATCAATACCGTCTTCGGTAAGAACTTAAGCTCTTTTTCTTTTGCTTTTTAATTCATTGTTCTGTTTAGCTTTGCTTAGATCTGATATTGTTTAGTTTAGATCTTGAATATTGGTTGTAGATCTCGAGTCGTTCTGTTTGATTATGATTTAGACTTATGGAGTGTTACTGTGTTTCAATGCCATTTTGTTTTGTTTTATTTTATAATATTGTGTATGTATCTATTTTATCACATCGGTTAGAGGTAGCGTCTGCTCTAGGTTTTTCGCCGTAGATCTAGTTTGTTCTGTTGTAGAACTATAAGATATAGTTTACTTGCTTGATTATTTCTAGTAATAGTAATAGGATACGATGAAAAGAACTGTTTTCAAAGTACTCTATGTGTTCAAGTACTTGCAATTCTGTGGTTCATGATACTACAAGAAAACTGTAGGATTTGTATGTAGTAGAATCAAAAAGTATAACAAGCCCAATTAACTTGTGAATTGTGAATAATTATTGATGATGGAATGAAATTGTTTCTGCACCTGTTACTGAAGGTGCAAGTGGCTATTTTATATTGCATTAGATGGCTATTTTAAATTGTCGATCTGTTTTCTGCTTGTGTGTGCTTACAAAGAATTCAATTTAACCGTGTGATTTGTTAAATCTGAAATTAATATGGGAGTATGCTTTGATTCGCTTTATTACCTAGCTGTAATTGTATAGTTGTTTAGGTTTGATATGGTTTGTTTTGTAAGTTTTTGTTTGCTTGAACTAACTTATCATTCATTCCACAGATGCTAAGAGATTGATTGGTCGTAGATTCACTGATGCATCTGTTCAGAGCGATATTAAATTGTGGCCTTTCAAGGTTATTCCTGGTCCTGGTGATAAGCCTATGATTGTGGTCATGTACAAGGGTGAAGAGAAGCAATTTGCTGCTGAAGAAATCTCTTCCATGGTCCTCATCAAGATGCGTGAGATTGCTGAGGCCTACCTTGGCTCTACAGTCAAGAATGCAGTGGTGACTGTCCCTGCTTACTTCAATGACTCGCAACGTCAGGCCACCAAGGATGCTGGTGTCATTGCTGGTCTTAATGTCATGCGTATCATCAATGAGCCCACTGCAGCAGCCATTGCCTATGGTCTTGATAAGAAGGCCACAAGTGTCGGCGAGAAGAATGTTTTGATCTTTGATCTTGGTGGTGGTACTTTTGATGTTTCTCTTCTCACTATTGAAGAGGGTATCTTTGAGGTGAAGGCCACCGCTGGTGATACTCATCTTGGTGGTGAGGATTTTGATAATAGAATGGTGAACCACTTTGTTCAAGAGTTCAAGAGAAAGCACAAGAAAGACATTAGTGGCAACCCAAGAGCTCTTAGGAGGTTGAGGACTTCCTGTGAGAGAGCCAAAAGGACTCTTTCATCCACTGCCCAGACAACCATTGAGATTGACTCTCTGTATGAGGGTATTGATTTCTACTCCACCATTACCCGTGCTAGATTTGAAGAACTCAACATGGATTTGTTCAGGAAATGTATGGAGCCAGTTGAGAAGTGTTTGAGGGATGCCAAGATGGACAAGAGCACTGTCCATGATGTTGTGCTTGTTGGTGGATCAACTAGAATTCCCAAGGTGCAGCAGCTTTTGCAGGACTTCTTTAACGGAAAGGAGCTTTGCAAGAGCATCAACCCTGATGAGGCTGTTGCCTATGGTGCTGCAGTACAAGCTGCTATCTTGAGCGGTGAGGGTAATGAGAAAGTGCAAGATCTCCTGCTCTTGGATGTCACTCCTCTTTCCCTTGGTTTGGAAACCGCCGGTGGTGTCATGACAGTGTTGATTCCCAGGAACACTACCATTCCCACCAAGAAGGAGCAGGTCTTCTCAACTTATTCTGATAACCAACCTGGTGTGTTGATCCAAGTCTATGAAGGTGAGAGAACAAGGACCAGGGATAACAACTTGCTGGGTAAATTTGAGCTCTCTGGTATCCCACCTGCTCCTAGGGGTGTACCTCAGATCACTGTGTGCTTTGACATTGATGCCAATGGTATCTTGAATGTGTCTGCTGAGGACAAGACCACTGGTCAAAAGAACAAGATTACCATTACCAATGACAAGGGAAGACTCTCAAAGGAGGAGATTGAGAAGATGGTACAGGAGGCAGAGAAGTACAAGTCTGAGGATGAAGAGCACAAGAAGAAGGTGGAGGCAAAGAATGCCTTGGAGAACTATGCTTACAACATGAGAAACACAGTGAAAGATGAAAAGATTGGTGCTAAGCTTCAACCAGCGGATAAGAAAAAGATTGAAGATGCAATTGAACAGGCCATCCAATGGTTGGATAGCAACCAGCTTGCAGAGGCTGATGAATTTGAGGACAAGATGAAGGAATTGGAGAGCATCTGCAACCCCATCATTGCTAAGATGTATCAGGGTGCTGGAGCTGACATGGGTGAAGGCATGGAAGAAGATGCTCCTGCTGGTGGTAGCGGTGCTGGCCCTAAGATCGAGGAGGTGGACTAAGTTTTTTTAATTGATTTTTGTTTGTTGGGGTTAATTAGTTGTATTTAGGTGTTTGGACGTTTATTTTCATGCTTTTAATGGGGTTTTGATCATCTTTTCTAATTTGTTCAAACTCCAGTCATCTGCGTTATCCGGTTTTTCAAGTTCCTAATTAAAGACAATGTTATTGTTGTTCCTAAATTTCGAAATATTAAAATTGTCCGTAATGACTTGTTTTGTCTCTGGTTTCTCTTCCTTCATTTAGTGCCCACATTCTTTGTCTAAAACATCAATTATACTAGTTTTACAGACTTCTAGTAATTTGGAATATCTTAGTCCCTAAGCCATCAACTCAGCTGTTGCTAACTGCTAAACAACAATCAATAGGCTTAAAAGAAAAGGCTCAACAGAAAAACTGATTTTCGGATGTTGGCCCACATAGCGAGCAGGGGATAAACAATAGGCACCCTTATAGTTTGGTCTAAATAACAGCGTCAACTCCCTTGTTCTGATTGTAACATGGAGACCTCTATTTTTTGTTCTGATTGTAACACGTAGACCTCTATTTTTTGTGGCAGGTAGATAATGTAAGGATAATATTGTACTTCTAATTTTTTTATCACTTTCTTCTTTAATAGTACTTTTTTTTTTTAACAAATTTTCTTCTATCTCTTTCCTTCTTGATCATCCAAATCCAAAATCTTAAACTATTATCCGAATCTATTTTATACAAACAAGAAATTCATTTGAAAAAAAAAAAAACAGAAACTTTCTCTTCGCCATAATCTTCACCATCTGCAATCCATTTTATACAAACAAGAAATTAAAAAAAAAAAAAATCAAAAACCTCTTCTTCGCCAACATCTTCACCGTCTCCAATCCATTTTAGACAAACCAGAAATTAAAAAATAAAAGTAAAAGTAAAAATAAATCAGAAAATTCTTATTAACCAACATCTTTAACATCTCTCTTTGCTACCCAACATGTCGAAACCTGTACCTTTCTTCTTGGGTTCTTTTGTTTTTTTCTGGGTTATGTTGGCCTGCGAAGACTTTGTTGTTGGCGATATCCGACAAAGTTCAGAATGTACCATCCGAAGAGCCTAGATTTGAATCAGAAAATAAATTAAAAAGCCAACAGGACCTAGCATCAATTTCACGCCAATCTAGCAAAAATTTAGGCCCCAATAGCCACCAGCAACATTACCCACAACCATAAAATTGTCGCACCCTCGTTCCACAACCACACGCCAATACTTTGCAAACCAAAATTGCAACTGCTCTTCCAGTGAACACAACCGCCGCTTCGCGCCGCTAATCCACATCGAAATACAAACCTAGCCCCCTTGTACAAATTAGATTCAAACAAAGGTGAACAAACCCAAGGCCAATTCAATCCATGCCCTTTTTCAGCCTACCGAAACACCTCTATTACTTTCACAAAACCCTAAAAGCCCACATACAGCTATAAGATTGTCACTCACCACACATCACAACCACTACAACCAGATAACACGCGGCAAACGTCGGCTCCACTTCATCAAGGCGGAGCGGTGGTAGAGCTTAAGCAAGATCAAAGAGATATTAGAATCACGACGACGAACAACATCTTGCAGGGGTTCCAACCAGCGGCATTCTGGAGATACAATTCAGCACCAGCAAAGCCAAGGATTGAGCGGCAAAAGCTTATTGAGTCGCACAACGAGGTGGAAGGAAGTTTCTCGGAAAGGAACGCCGCGACAGTCGAGAACGGAGGAGATTTGGTCGGCGAGCCTTTCTTGGCTGAGGGAGTTGGACTCGGTTTGGATTTTGGAAGGATTAGAGAGTTTAGGGAGAGTGGAGATGATCCTATTCAGAGTGATGTTGAAATGGAACTGGTGGAGAATGGGTTAGTTGAAGGCGATTTGAAGGAAAAGGAATCAAGTAATTTGTAATTTGTGTGAGGAAGGGTCTAGTGTCGTAGAACCAGTTGTGGTGAGCGGTAAAGGGCAAGACAGCAGTAGAACCAGTAGTCGGCAAGCATTAGCATTGAATATATTATTATGTTATTTTTAAATAAGACAAACAAGGATAAAATTGGCTTTCCATCAAATTGTATACAGATTTTCTCAACAGAAGTCGTCAAAGGGGGGTTCGGATGTTACGATCAGAACAAAGTGGGGGTCAGATGTTACTATCAGGGCAAAGGGGTGGCTCTTGTATGTATCCCTAGTAACCAAGACTAGTGCCTTCCACATCCAGCCGGACCCCACGAGTGCGAGACATTAACGATCCGTTTGTACTCTGCCATAAAAAGATAGGGTTGCAATATGCATAAAGGCCCCGGTCCCCACTCACACCAAGAGGACGAGGGAGTAAATTAAAGAGTATGAAACAGACAGTGATGGATGATGAGTTAAGGGGCTGGAGGACGAAAATCCCTGTTATGCCATCTTCGGTTGAAAGCATATCAAGGCCCACCTTATACTCGATATCATGCCTCTTATCACAATA